>CM059450.1:11528250-11583250 GCA_030390025.1 Squalus acanthias
CTCCTCCTTCAGATCTCAGCACTCCTCCTCCTCCTCCTCCTCCTTCAGGTCTGAGGACATAGACTGTCACAGCATTTTCTTCTCGGCCGTCCTTCTTTATGCGATTTGAAAGGAAGATCGTGCGAGACTGCCCCTATATTTTATTTCCTGCTCTTGTCACCTTCATTCCACCTGCTCTACCATAATGAGTCCAACTAGAGCCACTTACTGGAATGTCCTCATTAAAACATACCGATATCATATGAAATATTTGCGGAGGGTAATGTGTACATTAGGTGTGCTCCATAATTTTCTACCATCCTTTAAAAGAACTTGCATTCATACAGTGCTTAATGATGTGCCTCCGCAAGTTTCAACGCGCTTTATTCGCTTATGGGATCTGGGCGTCGCTGGCAAGGCCAGCTTTTATTGCCCATCCCTAGTTGTCCCTTGAGAAGGTGGTGGTGAGCCACCTTCTTGAACCGCTGCAGTCCGTGTGGTGAAGGTACTCCCACAGTGCTGTTAGGGAGGGAGTTACAGGATTTTGACCCAGCGACGATGAAGGATCGGCGATATACTTCTAAATCAGGATGGTGTGTGACTTGGAGGGGAACTTGGAGTTGGTGGTGTTCCCATGCGCCTGCTGCCCTTGTCCTTCTAGGTGGAAGAGGTCGCGGGTTTGGGAGGTGCTGCCGAAGAAGCCTTGGCGAGTTGCTGCAGTGCATCTTGTAGATGGTACACACTGCAGCCACGGTACGCCGGTGGTGGAGGGAGTGAATGTTTAAGGTGGTGGATGGGGTGCCAATCAAGCGGGCTGCTTTGTCCTGGATGGTGTCGAGCTTCTTGAGTGTTGTTGGAGCTGCACTTATCCAGGCAAGTGGAGAGTATTCCATCACCTCCTTACTTGTGCCTTGTAGATGGTGGAAAGGCTTTGGGGAGTCAGGAGGTGAGACACTCGCTGCAGAATACCTAGCCTCTGACCTGCTCTTGTTGCCACAGTATTTATGTGGCTGGTCCAGTTAAGTTTCTGGTTAATGGTGACCCCCAGGATGTTGATAGTGGGGGATTCGGCGATGGTAATGCCATTGAATGTCAAGGGGAGGTGGTTAGACTCTCGCTTGTTGGAGATAGTCATTGCCTGGCACTTCTGTGGCGCGAATGTTACCTGCCACTTATCAGCCCAAGCCTGAACGTTGTCCAGGTCTTGTTGCATGCGGGCATGGACTACTTCATTATCTGAGGAGTTGTGAATGGTGCTGAACACTGTGCAGTCATCAGCGAACATCCCCATTTCTGACCTTATGTTGGAGGGAAGGTCATTGATGAAGCAGCTGAAGATGGTTGGGCCTAGGACACTGCCCTGAGGAACTCCTGCAGCGATGTCCTGGTGCTGATGATTGACCTTCAACCACCACAACCATCTTCCTTTTTGCTAGGTATGACTCCAGCCAGTGGAGAGTTTCCCCCCGATTCCCATTGACTTCAGTTTTACTAGGGCTCCTTGATGCCACACTCGGTCAAATGCTGCCTTGATGTCAAGGGCAGTCACTCTCACCTCACCTCTGGAATTCAGCTCCTTTGTCCATGTTTGGACCAAGGCTGTAATGAGGTTGGAGCAAAGTGGTCTTGGTGGAACCCAAACTGGGCATCAGTGAGCATGTTATTGGTGAGTAAGTGCCGCTTGATAGCACTGTCGATGACACCTTCCATCACTTTGCTGATGATTGATAGTAGACTGATGGGGCGGTAATTGGCCGGGTTGGATTTGTCCTGCTTTTTGTGGACAGGACATATCTGGACAGTTTTCCACATTGTCAGATAGATGCCAGTGTTGTAGCTGTACTGGAACAGCTTGGCTAGAGGTGTGGCTAGTTCTGGAGCACAAGTCTTCAGCACGATAGCCGGGATGTTGTCGGGGCCCACAGCCTTGGCTGTATCCAGTGCGCTCAGCCTTTTCTTGATATCACGTGGAGTGAATTGAATTGGCTGAAGACTGGCTTCTGTGATAGTGGGGACCTCGGGAGTAGGCCGATATGAATCATCCACTCGGCACTTCTGGCTGAAGATGGTTGCAAACGCTTCAGCCTTGACTTTTGCACTCACGTGCTGGGCTCCACCATCATTGAGGATGGGGATATTCTTGGAGCCTCCTCCTCCCGTTAGTTGTTTAATGGTCCACCACCATTCACGACTGGATGTGGCAGGACTGCAGAGCTTTGATCTGATCCGTTGATTGTGGGATCACTTAGCTCTGTCTATAGCATGCTGCTTCCGATGTTTAGCATGCATGTAGTCCTGTGTTGCAGCTTCCCCAGGGTGACACCTCATTTTTAGGTACGCCTGGTGCTGCTCCTGGCATGCTCTTCTACACTCCTTGTTGAACCAGGGTTGGTCCCCTGGCTTGGTGGAAATGGTAGAGTGAGGGATATGCCAGGCCATGAGGTTACAGATTGTGATGGAATAAAATTCTGCTGCTGCTGATGGCCCACAGCACCTCATGGATGCCCAGTTTTGAGCTGCTAGATCTGTTCTGAATCTATCCCATTTAGCACGGTGGTAGTGCCACACAACACGATGGAGGGTGTCCTCAGTGTGAAGTCGGGACTTCGTCTCCACAATGACTGTGCGGTGGTCACTGCTGCCAATGCTGTCATGGACAGATGCATCTGCGACAGGTAGATTGGCGAGGACGAGGTCAAGTAGGTTTTTCCCTCGTGTTGGTACTCTCGCCACCTGTCGCAGGCCCAGACTGGCAGCTATGTCCTTCAGGACTCGGCCAGCTCGGTCAGTAGTGGCGCTACCGAGCCACTCTTGGTGATGGACATTGAAGTTCCCCACCCAGAGTACATTCTTTGTCCCTGCTACCCTCAGTGCTTCTTCCAAGAGGTGTTCAACATGGAGGAATACTGATTCATCAGCTGAGGGAGGGCGGTAGGTGGTAATCAGCAGGAGGTGTACTTGCCCATGCTTGACCTGAAGCCATGAGACTTCATGGGGTCTGGAGTCAATGTTGAGGACTCCCAGGGCCACTCCTTCCTGACTGTATACCACTGTGCCGCCACCCCTGGTGGGTCTGTCCTGCCAGTGGGACAGGACATACCCAGGGATGGTGATGGAGGAGTTCGGGACATTGGCTGAAAGGTATGATTCAGGCAATTGCTCCCCCAATTTTGGCACAAGTCCCCAGATGTTGGTAAGGAGGACTTTTCAAGGTCGACTGGGCTGGGTGTGCCGTTGCCGTGTCCATAAGGTGCCGAGGTCGATGCCGGGTGGTCCATCCGGTTTCATTCTTATTATTTTGTTTCGTAGCGGTTTCAGAGGGCAGTTAAGAGTCAACCACATTGCTGTGGGTCTGGAGTCACCAGACCAGGTAAGGACGGCAGATTTCCTTCCCTAAAGGACATTAGTGAACATTAGGTTTTTACAACAATCCGATAGTTTCATGGTTACCGTTACTGATACTAGTAATGATTCCAGATTTATTTAATTAACTGAATTTAAATTCCCTAGGCCTCTGGATTACTAGCCCAGTGACATTACCACTACACTACTGCTACGCTATACAATGAGTTGCTTTGAATTTAATGTTGTTCTTCGGATGAACTCGGCAGCCATTTTATGTACAGTGAGGTCAAAGATTGTGGTAAATGGCTGCTTTTCAGACTGGTGGATGGTAGACAGTGGTGTTCCCCAAGGGTCAGTGCTGGGGCCACTGCTTTTTTTGATATATATATATAAATGACCTGGATATTGGAATACAGAGTAGAATTTCTAAATTTGCCGATGACGCCAAACTTGGGGGTGTGGCAAACAGTGAGGATGATATCAATCGACTGCAACAGAACATAGAAAGGCTGGCAGAATGGGCAGACAAGTGGCAGATGTAATTTAATACAGAGAAGTGTGAGGTGATGCATATTGGCAGGAGGAACAGGGAGAGGAAATATACACTTAATGGTACAGTTTTAAAGAGTGTGCAGGGATAGAGGGACCTGGGAGTTAATGTGCATAGGTCCCTGAAGGTGGCGGGACATATTGAGAGCGTGGTTAGCAAAGCATATGGGATCTTGGTCTTCATAAATAGAGGTATTGAGTACAAAAGCAGGGAAGTTATGCTGAACCTTTATAAAGCGCTGGTTAGGCCACAACTGGAGTATTGCGTCCAGTTCTGGTCACCACACTTTAGGAAGTATGTGAAGGCCCTTGAGAGGGTGCAGAGGAGATTTACCAGAATGGTTCCGGGGATGGGGGATCTTAGCCACAAGGACAGGTTGGAGAAGCTGGATTTGTTTTCATTAGAGCAAAGGAGGTTGAGGGGTGATTTGATAGAGGTGTACAAGATTATGACGGGTTTGGATAGGCTAGACGGGGAAAGGCTGTTCCCACTAGTCGATAGTACAAGGACTGGGGGACACAGATTTAAGGTTTTGGGCAAGAGATACAGGGGGGATGTGAGGAAAAACTTTTTTACGCAGCGAGTGATGAGGACCTGGAACTCGCTGCCGACGGAAGTGGTGGAAGCGGAGACACTCAATGTTTTCAAGGGGAGACTGGATAGGCAATTGAGGGAAATAAACTTGCAGGGCTACGGGGATAGAGCGGGGGAATGGGACTGACTGGATTGCTCTACAGAGAGTCGGCACGGACTCGATGAGCCGAATGGCCTCCTTCTGTGCCGTTATGACTCTATGAAGCTCCAGCCCCTTCTAAACCGTCAGAATACTCATTAATTCTCGACTCTCCTGACACCAAAGGGTTGAAACGCCTCCAGCTGCTGTGTTGGTGCGCCCTTTAAATGCGTTTGAATAAATTCCTGTCTGCACAGTTTAACATCTTTATATTAAACACAGACAGGAATTTCTGTCGACAGGTTAATGGGTGTGAACTAAACCCCTGAGTGCATACAGGAAGCCAGAAATCCCGACAACACATGTTTGTGACAGGCGAAAGAAAAATCAAACCATTTGTTTAGCAACTCGTATCCGTGATTTATTAATGCTGACTGCCTAACTCACTGTCATCAGATTCAGAAACCCTAGCTTTAAATTTTCTTGTCCAATTCTTGGGACCATGATCACGAATACAACAATACAACGAATACAAGGTCCACCAGCACCTTCTCAGGACAATGAAGGATGGGCAATAAATGAATAAATCAGTGTCACCCACCTCTCGAGGTCAAATGTAAAAGACAATCTTGTAATAGAGAAACAGAAGGAGATTCTGAATTTTTCAACACTTCCCCACTTTTTTGATTATCCTACCGCATAGTCTCCACACTTGAACCTTCAGTAACCAATTAATTGTTGGATAAGTATTGTATTCCCCCTAAGCCCTTCCCCAAACTCATATGGTCTAGACAGAAGCCATCTCCATGCTGTGAACCACAGGTCCTTTCATCACTGCCATTACATAAGAACATAAGAAACAGGAGCAGGAGTCGGCCAATCGGCCCCTCGAGCCTGCTCCGCCATTCGATAAGATCGTGGCTGATCCAATCTTGGCCTCAACACCACTTTCCCGCTCTCTCCCCATACCCCTTGACTCCCTTGTAGTTCAAATGTCTGTCAATCTCCACCTTGAATATATTCAATGACTCCGCCTCCACAGCTCTCTGGGGTAGAGAATTCCAAAGATTCCCAACCCTCTGAGAGAAGAAATTCCTCCTCATCTCCGTCTTAAATGTACGACCCCTTATTCTGAAACTATGCCCCCTCGTTCTAGATACCCCCACTAGGGGAAACATCCTCTCTGCATCCACCCTGTCAATCCCCCTCAGAATCTTATATGTTTCAATAAGATCACCTCTCATTCTTCTAAACTCCAATGAGTATAGGCTCAACCTTTCGTCATACGTCAACCCCTTCATCCCAGGAATCAACCTAGTGAATCTTCTCTGCACTGCCTCCAATGCAAGTAAATCCTTCCTTAAATATGGAGACCACAACTGTATGCAGTGCTCCAGGTGCGGTCTCACCAGCGCCCTGTAAAGTTGCATCAAAACTTCCCTACTTTTATACTCCATACCCCTTGCAATAAAGGCCAACATTCCATTAGCCTTCCTAATTACTTGCTGTACCTGCATGCTAACTCTTTGTGTTGCATGTACTAAGACCCCCAGATCCCTTTGTACCGTAGCATTTTGTAGTCTCACTCCGTTTAAATAATAATTTGGTTTTTCATTCTTCCTTCCAAGGTGGATAACCTCACATTTTCCCACATTATACTCCATCTGCCAACTTCTTGCCCACTCACTTAACCTATCTATATCCCTTTGCAGACTCTTTGTGTCCTCCTTTGTCTCACTTGGTGCAGGTCCGAGGTCCACACTGCTGGACACCACCAAGATGCAGATGTTGTTTTGAGGTCCTTGGAATCAATGTATTAGAGTAGGTGATGACGTGATACGTCTTGATTACAACACAGTGAAGGTGCAGGAAGAGCATGTTGGTTGGCCTATAGGAGGAACAAGAGAAGACTGTTTGGTAGAGCAATGGCTGCACCAGTATTGA
Organism: Squalus acanthias; assembly: GCA_030390025.1. NCBI lineage: Eukaryota > Metazoa > Chordata > Chondrichthyes > Squaliformes > Squalidae > Squalus > Squalus acanthias. The sequence continues at coordinate 11,534,742 of CM059450.1, forward strand.
TAGAGAGGGGGGAGAAAAGAGAGGTTGGAAGCTTACAGTAGGAAAAGGATCTCCTAACTGGGGATTGTAATCAGTTCAGATAGTGATATAATTATCCTACCCTATGTAAACTTGAGGTCCTCCAAACCTCAGCTGCCCGTGTCCTAACTCGCACCAAGTCCCATTCACCCATCTCCCCTGTGCTCGCTGACCTACATTGGCTCCCGGTTAAGCAGCGCCTCGATTTCAAAATTCTCATCCTAGTTTTCAAATCCCTCCATGGCCTCGCCCCTCCCTATCTCTGTAATCTCCTCCAGCCCCACAACCCCCCGAGATATCCGCGCTCCTCTAATTCTGCCCTCTTGAGCATCCCTGATTATAATCGCTCAACCATTGGTGGCCGTGCCTTCTGTTGTCTGGGCCCTAAGCTCTGGAATTCCCTGCCTAAACCTCTCCACCTCTCTAACTCTCTCTCCTCCTTTAAGACGCTCCTTAAAACCTACCTCTTTGACCAAGCTTTTGGTCACCTGCCCTAATTTCTCCTGATGTGGCTCGGTGTCAAATTTTTTGGGGGAAAAATTCAGTATCGCCCCATTTGGGGCGCAATTATCGGCCGGGCGCAAAGATTAGCTCCTGGCGCTAATTATCGCCACCGACTGCAAACTTGGCTTTTATCGCCCCTGGAGGTGATTGGAGCGCTAAATCAGGCGCTTCACACCTGTCTTAAGGCGCAAAGGCCGAGGAGCGAGGCGCTACCTCAGAGCGCTGGCGAAGCTCATGTGATGTCAGTCAGCAATGGAACACAGACACAATGGCGCCGGCCAGTTCTTAAAGGGGAGGGTTGATCTTGCTCTCCATCCACATCCTGCTCATTGCAGCCTTGAATCTCGGCCTGGAGAGACCTGTACATCAAATCTGCTGGAAAGAACAATGGAGAGAAACAGGGAAAGAGCTCAGAGTGCAGCCCCCACAGTCTCTTCTAAATAGATGCAAGGAAGGGCAAATCAAAATGAACCTGCAAAGTGCTGCTCAGTACCCAAAACTCCTTCACACAGCGTTGAATCTCTCCAGAAGTCTCTCTCTCTCTCTCTCTCTCTCGGAATGCGTGGTGCAAAAATGTCACCAACAAAAAAAGGCAGGAAGTGTTCGCCTTTAAATAGCGCTCCCCCAGTCCCTTCCTGACTGCAAAACGCTCCCCTCAACCTGTCGTTGCTAGCGGCAGGCGGTAAGGCAGGGGGCGCCACTCAATATCCGCTCCGGGGCGCTACCGGGGCGTTGCGCACTCGACTGACGTCACAATCTGCCGGCGCAGGAGATCGTGGCGCTAGTGTTTAGCGCCGCCGCAAAATGTCTAGTTAATTTCGCGAGCGGCACAAACATCGCCGCGCCCGGGCGCTAGTTGCTTTGCGCCCCATTAGCGCCCTCTTAAGGCGCTAACGGGAGGCACAACCAACTGAATTTTCCCCCCTTTTTTGTCTTTTAATACTCCAGTGAACGTTTTACTATGTTAAAGGCACTATATAAACACAAGTAGTTGTTGTTGTTGTGAGAACCTGGTGCTTTTGTCCTAGCCTATCTGAAAAGGTAGAAATAGAACTTAGTTACAATACGATACAAATTTTATATAAAACAGTGCACGAGGGTTACTTACTGGTAATCTGCTGCCCAAAAAGCCTTTCTTTCTCACAAGGACCATTCACACCACGGCAGATGCTTCAGGTGCTTTATTCCTGTGACATTTATTGGTCTTTCATCTGTGTCCAAACACCTCTGCCATGGTCAGCATGACCATTTTCATTGTGGAAGATCCAAAAAAGGAATATATTAGTAAAAATACAGAAACGACCACTTGCATTTGCGTGGCGCCTGCAATGTAGTGAAACGTCCCAAGGCGCCTCACGGGAGCGATTATCGAAGAAAATTTGACACCGAGCCACAAGAGATATTAGGACGGGTTGGTCAAAGAGGTAGGTTTTAAGGAGCCTCTTGAAGGAGGAGAGAGCGGTAGAGAGGGAACTCCAGAGCTTCGGGCCTCGATAGCTGAAGGCACGGCCGCCAATGGTGGAACGCCGAAAAGTGGATGTACCGACAACAAAGAGAAGAATTATTTTTAGCCACTGCAGCCAATCCGAATCCTTTACTTAGAGGATCTTTAAAGTAAAGCAGACTTATGGAACCAGTGGAAATAGTTTAAATTAGTGCAACGTAGACTAAAGGTGGGTATTCTTTATTAAAAAAGAGTGAGAAACATGAGGAATAATCTGACAGACAGGATCAGAGGGACAAAAACCACAGTTGAATGCTGTTACAAATCCGGCCATTTGATAACTTCTAGAATCGTACAGGACAGTAGGAGGCCATTCGGCCCATCATGTCTGTGCCAGCTCTTTGAAAGAGCTCTCCAATTAGTCCCACTCCCCTGCTCTTTCCCCATAGCCCTGCAAATTTTTTCCATTTCAATTATTTATCCAATTCCCTTTTGAAAGTTACTATTGAATCTGCTTCCACCGCCCTTTCAGGCAGCGCGTTCCAGATCACAACAACTCGCTGTGTAAAACAAAAAAAGTTTCTCCTCATCGCCCCTCCGGTTCTTTTGCCAATTATCTTAAATCTGTGTCCTCTGGTTACCAACCCTTCTGCCAGTGGCTAAACAGTTTCTCCCTGTCTTGCTCTATCAAAACCACCTCATAATTTTGAGCTTCTCGGGTTCAGTCATTCCCGTAAGCGGTCTGAGCATCTTCCTTTTGTGGGAGTTCACTCGCACTGCTCCAGATCTGCTTGATCTGACGGTAGAATCCCCTTATGGCCCAAACTGGAGATCTGTGCCTTTTTTGCCTGTGCGTACAAAATGGCCGCGATGATCTGACCCATTTCATTCAACCACTACCACTCACCTAAGACGAAAATAAAAAACACACCACGCTTCCCCACATTGATGAGTCACCTTGCTTGACTTAAAAATATCTCCCTTGCATTTCGAGCCTTCAGCCAGCCGTTGCTGGGCCTGCCCGACTTGAAGCTATCCATGCCAAAGACTTGCCCAAGCCTGCCTGCTGCCTGTATCCCTGTCTCTTGTCTCATCTCTCTTGCTGCTCACGGCTACAAAAGGGATGAAAGCCTATCTCATTTCGGAAGGCGTTTTGACAAAGTACCACATAGAAGGCTGGTTAACAAAATTGAGGCTCGTGGAATAGGTGGGTCAGTGGCAGCTTGGATAAGGAATTGGCTTAAGCGAGTTTTGGTAAATGGCTGTTTTTCAGACTGGAGGATGGTAGACAGTGGTGTTCCCCAAGGGTCAGTGCTGGGGCCACTGCTTGTTTTGATATATATAAATGACCTGGATATTGGAATACAGAGTAGAATTTCTAAATTTGCCGATGACACCAAACTTGGGGGGGTGGCAAACAGTGAGGATGATATCAATCGACTGCAACAGGACATAGAAAGACTAACAGAATGGGCAGACAAGTGGCAGATGAAATTTAATACAGAGAAGTGTGAGGTGATGCATTTTGGCAGAAGGAACAGGGAGAGGCAATATACACTTAATGGCACAGTTTTAAAGAGTGTGCAGGGACAGAGGGACCTGGGAGTTAATGTGCATAGGTCCCTGAAGGTAGCAGGACATATTGAGAGAGTGGTTAGCAAAGCATATGGGATCTTGGGCTTCATAAATAGAGGTATTGAGTACAAAAGTAGAGAAGTTATGCTGAACCTTTATAAAGCGCTGGTTAGGCCACAACTGGAGTATTGTGGCCAGTTCTGGTCACCACACTTTAGGAAGGATGTGAAGGCCCTTGAGAGGGTGCAGAGGAGATTTACCAGAACGGTTCCGGGGATGGGGGATCTTAGCTACAAGGACAGGTTGGAGAAGCTGGATTTGTGTTCATTAGAGCAAAGGAAGTTGAGGGGTGATTTGATAGAGGTGTACAAGATTATGACGGGTTTGGATAGGCTAGACGGGGAAAGGCTTTTCCCACTAGTTGATGGTACAAGGACTAGGGGACAGAGATTTAAGGTTTTGGGCAAGAGATACAGGTGGGACGTGAGGAAAAACTTTTTTACACAGTGAGTGGTGAGGACCTGGAATTCGCTGCCGACGGAAGTGGTGGAAGCGGAGACACTCAATGTTTTTAAGGGGAGACTGGATAGGCACTTGAGGGAAAAATACTTGCGGGTGGAATGGGACTGACTAGATTGCTCTACAGAGAACCGGCACGGACTCGATGGGCCGGATGGCCTCCTTCTGTGCTGTTAGGACTCTATGATTCTATGACTCTAATACAATGGGTGTGAGGCTGTTTTTCGATTGCTGAGACAGGCCTACGAATTGCTTATTTACAATCTACGAAGAAACAACATCAAAACCAGCTCCTCAGCATTTTAACTAGCTATAACCTCAGACCCCCTTTTCTAACTTGCGTGAATACACAATGCTTTACACAACAACATATAAAGTGAAGGGGCAATTTTAACCCCAACTGTCCAGTGACTTGCCTCACTCCCTGTCCATCCAATTCCCTTTTCTGTTTAAAATTGGGGCGTAACTCTTTTTTTCTCTTTCCACATCCTTTCTGAGGTTAAAAGATCTCGAAACAAGACAGGTGCTAAGCTGGGTGCGTTAGGGTACGAATGGGAGCAGGAGTAGGCCATTTGGCCCTTCGAGCCTGCTCCGCCATTCAGTAAGATCATGGCTGATCTTCTACCTCATCTCCACTTTCCTGAACTATCCCCATATCCCTTGATTCCCTTAATATTCAAAAATCTGTCATCTCTGTCTTGAATATACTCAACGACTGAGCCTCTACAGCCCTCTGGGGTAGAGAATTCCAAAGATTCACCCCCCTCTGAGTGAAGAAATTCCTCCTCATCTCAGTCCTAAATGGCCGACCCCTTATTCTGAGACTTTGACCGCTGGTTCTAGACAGAACTTTGGGGGAGAAATTCAGTATCGCCCCATTTGGGGCGCAATTATCGGCCGGGCGCAAAGATTAGCGCCTGGCGCTAATTATCGCCACCGACTGCAAACTTAACTTTTATCGCCCCTGGAGGTGATTGCAGCGCTAAATCAGGCGCCTCACACCTGTCTTAAGGCGCAAAGGCCGAGGAGCGAGGCGCTACCTCAGAGCACTGGCGAAGCTCATGTGATGTCAGTCAGCAATGGAACACACACACAATGGCACGGGCCAGTTCTTAAAGGGGATGGTTAATCTTGCTTTCCATCCACATCCTGCTCATTGCAGCCTTGAATCTCGGCCTGGAGAGACCTGCACATCAAATGTGCTGGAAAGAACAATGGAGAGTACCAGGCAAAGAGCTCAGAGTGCAGCCCCCACAGTCTCTGCTAAATCGATACAAGGAATGGCAAATCAAAATAAACCTGCAAAGTGCTGCTCAGTACCCAAAACTCCTTCACACAACGTTGAATCTCTCCAGAAGTCTCTCTCTCTCTCTCTCAGAATGCATACTTCAAAAATGGCACCAACAATAAAAGGCAGGAAGCGGTCACCTTTAAATAGCGCTCCCCCTTTCCCTTCATGACTGCAGAACGCTCCCCTCAACCTGTCGTTGCTAGCGTCAGGCGGTAAGGCAGGGGGGACGCCACTGAATATCCGCTCCGGGGCGTTGCGCACTCGAGTGACGTCACGATCTGCCGGCACAGGAGATCGTGGCGGTAGTGTTTAGCGCAGCCGCAAAATGTCTAGTTAATTTCGCGAGTGGCGCAAACTTCGCCGTGCCTGGGCGCTAGATGCTTTGCGCCCCATTAGCACCCTCTTAAGGCGCTAACGGGAGGCGCAACCAACTGAATTTTTCCCCCTTTGTGTCCTAAACTTGCTTATGAACTCATTCCATCACAATGTGACTCCAATGCAGACAGGAAAACCTGACCTGTGGTGAGTGAACCCGGTGAGAATAATTTACTAAGTAAATTGCTCTAAGCCATCGTGTATATAGGTATAAACCACACCTTGGTGAGACCACACCTGGAGTACAGTGTGCAGTTTTGGTCTCCTTACCTAAGAAAGGATATGCTTGCCATAGAGGGAGTGCAGCGAAGGTTCACCAGACTGATTCCTGGGATGGCAGGACTGTCGTATGTGGAGAGATTGGGTCGACTAGGCCCGTATTCACTCGAGTTTAGAAGAATGAGAGTGGATCTCATTGAAACGTATAAAATTCTGACAGGGCTAGACAGACTGGATGCAGGGAGGATGTTTCCCCTGGCTGGGTGGGGGGGTCTAGAACGAGGGGTCACAGTCTCAGGATACGGGGTAGGACATTTAGGACTGAGATGAGGAGAAATTTCTTCACTCAGAGGGTGGTGAACCTGTGGAATTCTCTACCACAGAAGGCCAAGTCACTGAATATATTTAAGAAGGAGATAGATAGATTTCTAGACAGAAAAGGCATCAAGGGGTATGGGGAGAGAGCGGGAATATGGTATTGAGATAGAGGATCAGCCATGATCATATTAAATGGTGGAGCAGGCTCGAAGGGCCGAATGGCCTACACCTGCTCCTATTTTTTTTAATGTTTCTTTGTATAAACCACCTGCTATCTGTGTGTATATTCCATTGGAACAATAAGGAAGTTGAGACCTAAGTAGGTCGCACCCTTGCTGAGCTGGGACATTGCACACAGTTCAACACAGGGAGGATATCGTTCCAGTCAGTGCGTGCAAGCTCCTGCCAGGCAGGGAGTGACTGTAGGACTTTGTTCTCGCTGCTGTGATGTTTGGATTTTTTCCTGCTTTGACTCTTGGGTGGTTTTTCTTAATTGCTTTATTGCCCCTTGCTTTATTGAGTGGCAGCTGTTTCCTTCATCTCTCTCTGAATGTGTGGGTTTATCTCCTCTCCGCTTATGGACGGGTCTTCCGGGGCGGATGGTACCAGTCACGGTGTTGGACCGGAGGCGTGGTGCTGCGTCACCTTAACCTGTGCCTGCTGGCGACGTCTTTGGGCAGGGCGGGGCCGATGGTGATCTGGCACATGAGAGAAAAAAAAGAAAGACTCGCATTTATAGAGCGCCTTTTACGACCACCAGACGCCCCAAAGTGCTTTTCAGCCAAGGAAGTGTAGTCACGTGGAGAGAGAAACAGAGTTAACGTTTCAGGTCGAAGACCTTTCGTCTTCGACCTGAAACGTTAACTCTGTTTCTCTCTCCACGGATGCTGCCTGGCCTGCTGAGTTTTTCCAGCGTTTTCTGTTGTTAGTTCGGATTTCCAGCACCCGCAGTATTTCGCTATCGTAGAAGTGTAGTCGCTGTTGTAATGCAGGAAACGCAGCAGCCATTTTTGCGCACAGCATGATCCCACAAACCGCAATGTGATAATGGGCCCGATAACCTGTTTTTAGTGATGTTGGTTGAGGGATATTGGCCAGGACACCCCTGCTCTTCTTCGAAATCGTGCGATGGGATCTTTTACATCCACCTGAGAGGGCAGATGAGGCCTCGGTTTAACGTCCCATCTGAAAGACGGCACCTCCGACAGTGCGGCACTCCCTCGGCACTGCACTGGGAGTGTCAGCCTGGATTTTTGTGCTCAAGCCTCTGGAGTGTGACTTGAACCCACAACCTTCTGACTCCGAGGTGAATGTGCTACCCACTGAGCCACGGCTGAAATATGTATTGGAAAAAACAACTACTTAGGAATTCTAATTGTAGACAAGGTAGATTTATATCGGAGTGAGGGGGGATCTGTTCTTTTACACCTTCACCTGATATCTGTGCTACATCTTTCTTTCTGTGTCTGTTGCGTTCCTCTCCTCCTTTTCCCGTCTTTCACTCTTTTCTCTCTCTCTCTCTCTCGCTCTGCCTCAGTTGCTCCCTCTGCATTGCGTAACGCCTTCTGCGAGCGAAGTGTTTTTTGAGTGATATCATTTTGCTAGCCCTGCCTTGTGGATTTCCGGACACACAGGAAGTTTGTCCTGTGCTGCTCCCGAGGGCAGGATGTCCACTGGTCGCTGATGGGAAGCAGAGACGCACGTGCCGACCGTTTGAACTCGGGAGTCAAAGTAAACGGAGAGCCATCAGCCTGACATGTTAAAGTCTCTGATCTCTATGGTGTGTGTGTGTGTGGGTATTGCAAAGCCTGTGGCCTCTGCTTGGCAACTTCTCCTGAGACTGCCTACTTCCACCTCCGTAACATTGCCCGTCTCTGCCCCACCTCAGCTTATCTGGAACCCTCATCTGTGCCTTTGTTACCTCTGGACTCGACTATTCCAATGTTCTCCTGGCCGGCCTCCCACCTTGCACCCTCCGTAAACTTGAGCTCATCCAAAACTCTGCCGCCCGTGTCGTAACTCGCGCCAAGTCCCCGACCTACATAGGCTCCTGGTCCGGCAACACCTCGATTTTTAAAATTCCCATCCTTGTTTTCAAACCCCTCCATGGCCTCGCCCCCTCCCTATCTCTGTAACCTCCTCCAGCCCTACGACCCCCCCGAGATCTCTGCGCTCCTCCAATTCTGGCCATTTGCACATCTCTGATTTTTTTTCCGCTCCACCATTGGCGGCCGTGCCTTCAGTGACCTCGGCCCTAAGCTCTGGAATTCCCTCCCAAAATCTCTCTTCCCTCCTTCTTTAAGACGCTCCTTAAAACCGTCAAATTTTATTTGGTATTTGCGCCTTGGGACATTGTACTACGCCAAAGATGCTATATAAATGCCAGTTATTGTTGCTGAGAGGCTGACCACAACTGGGGAAACTTGCCAGGTGGAGAACAGGGGAAGTAAACCCATCCGCCTCCCCACCATGTGCCACATCACCATCCCGCCGCCATGCCTGAAGAGTTCTACAGCACGCGCAGGCTAAGGTGCCACAGTGCCATGTATCTGGGCCATCTCCGTGAGGTGAGGGGTCACCACCAACCTGACTTCACTGCTACTTACCCACAGTTCTGCACAGCGATACCTCGTCGCATGCGGAGCCAAGATACGTGAGCACCCAACGCTCTGATTAGCGGAATACGGAACTGCAAAAGGAAGTTGAGTAAATCCACCAGTTGGGGTGGTAGCGATCTACACCGACCGATCCCCCGGTCGGGTCTGTAAGCTGTGCTGAGTAAACTGATCCCTGGTAGTGGCCCACGTCGTACCACGGCTGATTGTTTTTTATTCATTCACGAGATGTGGGCGTCGCTGGCGAGGCTGGCATTTATTGCCCATCCCCAATTGCCCTTGAGAAGCTGGTGGTGAGCCGCCTTCTTGAACCGCTGCAGTCCGTGTGGTGAAGGTGCCCCCACAGTGCTGTTAGGGAGGGAGTTCCAGGATTTTGACCCAGCGACGATGAAGGATCGGCCGATATATTTCCAAGTCAGGATGGTGTGTGACTTGGAGGAGAACTTGGAGGTGGTGGCGTTCCCATGCGCCTGCTGCCCTTGTCCTTCTAGGTGGTGGAGGTCGCGGGTTTGGGAGGTGCTGCCGAAGAAGCCTTGGCGAGTTGCTGCAGTGCATCTTGTAGATGGTACACACTGCAGCCACGGTGCGCCGGTGGTGGAGGGAATGAATGTTTAAGGTGGTGGATGGGGAGCCGATTAAGCGGGCTGCTTTGTCCTGGATGGTGGTGTGACTTGGAGGGGAACTTTACCATTAATTTACTGGCAAAGAAAATTGGGCACGGCGATTGCTGAGACACCGATTCGCTATGAGCCCATTTTGCGCTACCGGTGAATGGGAAGCAAAGACATTTCCAAATACTTTAACATTTCAAGCACTTAGACCCGGTGCTTTATAACGGAATATGTTCTTCAGTAAAAGAATGAAGCTCAACGTGGGAGGAATGACTTTAATATACACGCAGGAACTCTCTGGATTGAGGGGCAAGACTGCCATGTATCCTTTATCCCCTGGCACAGTGCACACGGAGTTCTTTATTACTCTTGAGATGGGCTGTCTATATTCATAAGTTGCCTGAGGGATTCAAACTACTAGTTTTTTTTTTAAACGACTTATGTCTCAAAGAACTTTAAGCTTGTTATCTTTGAAGATGGAGATAACATTACACGGGGAAACATTAAGCAAACATGGACGTCTGCTCCTGATTAAAGACACCTTTTGTTTTTCATTAATCTGAACATTCTGTTTTGTGCTCCGTTTTCAACTGAATGCTGTGTCCGAACTCTCAATAGGGTGAGCATGGCACGCTGGTCCATATTTAATGCTGTGCAATGCACCATTGGTTACAGCACTGTTACAATGCTATTACAACATGGGTTACAACACTGTTACAATGCTGTTACGGCACTGGTTACAGCACTGTTACAATGCTATTACGGCACTGGTACAGCACTGTTACAATGCTGTTACAGCACTGGTTACAGCACTGTTACAATGCTGTTACAGCACTGGTTACAACACTGTTACAATGCTGTTACAGCACTGGTTACAGCACTGTTACAATGCTGTTACAGCACTGGTTACAACACTGTTACAATGCTGTTATGGCACTGGTTACAGCCCTGGTTACAGCACTGTTACAATGCTGTTACAGCTCTGGTTACAGCACTGTTACAATGCTGTTATGGCACTGGTTACAGCCCTGATTACAGCACTGTTACAATGCTGTTATGGCACTGTTATAATGCTGTTACAGCACTGGTTACAGCACTGTTACAATGCTGTTCCAGCCCTGGTTACAACACTGTTACAATGCTGTTACGGCACTGGTTACAGCCCTGATTACAACACTGTTACAATGCTGTTACGGCACTGGTTACAGCCCTGATTACAACACTGTTACGGCACTGGTTACAGCCCTGATTACAACACTGTTACAATGCTGTTACAGCACTGGTTACAACACTGTTACAATGCTGTTACAGCACTGGTTACAACACTGTTACAATGCTGTTACGGCACTGGTTACAGCCCTGATTACAACACTGTTACAATGCTGTTACGGCACTGGTTACAGCCCTGATTACAACACTGTTACGGCACTGGTTACAGCCCTGATTACAACACTGTTACAATGCTGTTACAGCACTGGTTACAACACTGTTACAATGCTGTTACAGCACTGGTTACAACACTGTTACAATGCTGTTACGGCACTGGTTACAACACTGTTACAATGCTGTTACGGCACTGGTTACAGCCCTGATTACAACACTGTTACAATGCTGTTATGGCACTGGTTACAGCACTGGTTACAGCACTGGTTACAGCACTGTTACAATGCTGTTACAGCACGGGTTACAGCCCTGATTACAGCACTGTTACAATGCTGTTACAGCACTGGTTACAGCACTGTTACAATGCTGTTACAGCACTGGTTACAGCCCTGATTACAGCACTGTTACAATGCTGTTACAGCACTGGTTACAGCATTGTTCCAATGCTGTTACAGCCCTGGTTACAGCACTGTTACAATTCTGTTACAGCACTGGTTACAGCCCTGGTTACAGCACTGTTACAATGCTGTTACAGCACGGGTTACAGCCCTGATTACAGCACTGTTACAATGCTGTTACAGCACGGGTTACAGCCCTGATTACAGCACTGTTACAATGCTGTTACAGCACGGGTTACAGCCCTGATTACAGCACTGTTACAATTCTGTTACAGCACTGGTTACAGCCCTGGTTACAGCACTGTTACAATGCTGTTACAGCACTGGTTACAGCCCTGGTTACAGCACTGTTACAATGCTGTTACAGCACTGGTTACAGCATTGTTCCAATGCTGTTACAGCCCTGGTTACAGCACTGTTACAATTCTGTTACAGCACTGGTTACAGCCCTGGTTACAGCACTGTTACAATGCTGTTACAGCACTGGTTACAGCATTGTTCCAATGCTGTTACAGCCCTGGTTACAGCACTGTTACAATTCTGTTACAGCACTGGTTACAGCCCTGGTTACAGCACTGTTACAATGCTGTTACAGCACGGGTTACAGCCCTGATTACAGCACTGTTACAATGCTGTTACAGCACTGGTTACAGCACTGTTACAATGCTGTTACAGCACTGGTTACAGCCCTGATTACAGCACTGTTACAATGCTGTTACAGCACTGGTTACAGCCCTGATTACAGCACTGTTACAATGCTGTTACAGCATGGGTTACGGCACTAGTTACAGCACTGTTACATAACGGGTTACAGCACGGGTGACAACACTTTTGCGAATGCCTGTAAACCCTTAGGCTTACCTAAGGGTCAGTTGGTAGCCTCATTAGGGGTGAATTTCCTCGCCGCTTTCGGTATACTTGTCGCGCTGGAATAACGCGAGAAATTTCTTCAGCGACTAAATTTGGGCTGAAGGCTTTTCCGCCTGATTTTCTGCCCTTTTTCTAAAAAAAAAAAACACTTCCCCGGAGTTTCCTTGTGCTTTTTGAGCCCGTTTACATCCATTTTGCGCCAATGACTGCACCAATGGGAATGCCAATGAGCAGCCCCAGGAAACCCATATTGGGAGCAGCAGCCAGGTCTGCTGGGCCTCCGCACCCTTTTCAACGTTGCTGAATGCGGAATTGGAGGCGGGTGCTGCTTGCTTCGCTTCCCTTTGTGTGGATGTCACTGGAAGAGGCCGGACTGACGAAACGATGTAATTGGTCAGAAAGCCCGCCAGTTCCGCCTCGAGTGGCCTCGGCGCTAAGCACGCCAGCATGACTAGCGTTGCCAAGGCCAAACCCTGTCCGAAGTGGGACCCATAACTGAAGCAAATGCCAGTTTCCTAATGGCAAATATCCAGCTGTGGCTCAGTTGGTAGCGCACTTGCCTCTGAGTCAGAAGGTTGTGGGTTCAAGTCCCACTCCAGGGACTCGAGCACATAAATCCAGGCTGACATTCCCAGTGCAGTGCTGAGGGAGTGCTGCACTGTCGGAGGTAGCCGTCTTTCGGATGAGACGTTAAACCGAGGCCCCGACTGCTCTCTCCGGTGGACGTAAAAGATCTCATGGCACTATTTTGAAGAAGAGCAGGGGAGTTCTCCCCGGTGTCCTGGCCAATATTTATCCCTCAATCAACATCACAAAAACAAATTATCTGATCATTATCCCATAGCTGTTTGTGGGAGCTTGCTGTGCGCAAATTGGCTGCCGCGTTTCCCACATTACAACAGCGACTACACTTCAAAAGTACTTCATTGGCTGTGAAGCGCTTTGAGACGTCTGGTGGTCGTGAAAGGCGCTATAGAAATGCAAGTCTTTCTTTTAACAATGCAGCAAGGTGCTCCTCAGATACTCATGCTCCCCTCCACAGAGCAGATGTCCAAGTAGTGCCAGAAATGGCGTTGGTGCCCCTCTCCCATGCAAATGATGCTGATCCTGATTTGGGACAGGTTTGGTGGAAGTTCCACCACACCAGACATCGGATGTGGAACAGGATCCCAGGCCTTTGGACTCTTAATTCTTAGGAAATCTCAACAGACTTTCAGGTTGGATTTAAAAAAAAAATGTTATGTATTCATTCACGGAATGTGGGCATCGCTGGCAAGGCCAGCATTTATTGCCCATCCCTAGTTCCCCTTGAGAAGGTGGTGGTGAGCCGCCTTCTTGAACCGCTGCAGTCCGTGCAGGTGAAGGTTCTCCCACAGTGCTGTTAGGGAGCGAGTTCCAGGATTTTGACCCAGTGACAGCCTTGGCGAGTTGCTGCAGTGCATCTTGTAGATGGTACACACTGCAGCCACGGTACGCCGGTGGTGGAGGGAGGGAATGTTTCAGGTGGCGGATGGGGTGCCGGTTAAGCGGGCTGCTTTGTCCCGGATGGTGTCGAGCTTCTTGAGTGTTGTGGGAGCTGCACTCATCCGGGCAAGTGGCAGAGTATTCCATCACACTCCTGACTTGTGCCTTGTAGGTGGTGGAAAGGCTTTGGGGAGTTGGGAGGTGAGTCACTCGCCGCAGAATACCTAGCCTCTGACCTGCTCTTGTAGCCACAGTATGTATGTGTGTGGGTGGGTTTTGACTGGTCGTACCTGCTCTGTACCTTAAGTGGTGGACTTTTCCATCTGAGTGGGGGTTGGGGGGGGGTGAATTAATTAAGAGATACATCTTGCCTGTAAATCACATTTTCTTTATGCTGCTAATAGCATTGACCATCGCAATGGACAAGTCTCTGGCTCTTCCCACCCCGCATCCTGGTTTGGGGAGGATTGCCAAGAGTGGGAGACCTAAAAGGGGCCGGTGGGGGGTGGGGGGGTGGAGGGAGGGGGAATAATGTCAGCAATTGGCAAGGGATAGGGACTGCAGTGGGAATAACTTTAGCAGCATTGCCTAGAAGACTGAATTACTAACCTGTTCCCTTTCGTTGATCCAGGGACCCTGTGCTGGTGAAGTTCCTCACATGATGAGCACCAACAGAGCAAGCAAAGCACTAAAGGTAAGAGCAGACACGTCCTGCCTCAACGGCCTTCATTTTCCTGTAATTTTTCATGGTAAGTGATCCTCCCCTGGTTATTCAAATCCAATTGACCATTATTCTCTGCTGTTGAGAAACATAGAAACATAGAAGATAGGAGCAGGAGTAGGCCATTCGGCCCCTCGAGCCTGCTCCGCCATTTAATGAGATCATGGCTGATCATCCAAATTCAGTACCCTGTCCCTGCTTTCTCCCCATATCCCTTGGTCCCTTTAGCCTTAAGAAATATATCTAACTCCTTCTTGAATATATTTAATGATTTGGCCTCAACTGCCTTCTGTGGTAGAGAATTCCACAGGTTCACCACTCTCTGGGTGAAGAAATTCCTCCTCATCTCAGTCCTAAATGGCTTACCCCTTATCCTTAGACTGTGACCCCTGGTTCTGGACTCCCCCGCCATCGGGAACATCCTTCCTGCATCTAGTCTGTCTAGTCCTGTTAGAATGTTATAAGTTTCAATGAGATCCCCTCTCATTCTACTAAACTCTAGCGAATACAAGCCCAATCGTCCCAATCTCTCTTCATACGTCATTCCTGCCATCCCAGGTATCAGTCTGGGGAATCTTCGCTGCACTCCCTCCTTGGCAAGAACATCCTTCCTCAGATAAGGTGACCAAAACTGCACACAATACTCAAGGTGTGGTCTCACCAAGGCCCAGTACAACTGCAGCAAGACATCCTTGCTCCTGTACTCGAATCCTCTCGCTATGAAGGCCAACATACCATTTGCCTTCTTAACCGCCTGCTGCACCTGCATGCTTACCTTCAACGACTGGTGCACAAGGACACCCAGGTCTCATTGCACTTCCCCTTTTCCCAATCTATTGCCGTTCAGATAATAATCTGCCTTCCTGTGGTGGGAGTCCTACTGCCAGATCAGTGCCAATGCTTCCTGTCGCTAGCCATCAGGAGACACGGGGATGGGGAAATTGCGTGTCACCCCTTTAGCGCCCCGAAGAAATTAGCGCCCCTCCGCCTGAAATTCAGTTGTAGCGCCCCAAGCAGGAGGTGGGGCGCTACTGGAAGCGCTCCACCTCCTTCTTGGGGCGCTACAACTGAATATCGCGGTGCTACGTGCAACAGCGCCACGCGCGTCGGCACATAGCGCCGCGTCATTGCAGGTCTCCCTCCCCTGATTAAAGGGGAGTGGCCGAGCGCAGCGCACACCGGGGCCCTGCTGGACCACCAGGGAGCGGGGTGCCGGGAAAACAGCCGGCACTGGCAGCCAGCCAAAATAATAATAATGGCCGCCCGACACCTGCCCCCTTTTACCAGCGGCGCGCCGCTGCAAAAGCGCCCCCCCTGACCCCGTCAGGACATATTGTCCGGCAGTAGGTCAGGGGACACAAGCGGAGTTTGCGGCTGAATTTTGCGGGAGGCGATGGCGGCGCCGCGCCCGGGTGCCCAGGAGATTTGCGCCCCTCATTAGCACCCTCCGGGGGCACTAACGAGAGGCGCAAATCAACCCAATTTTCCCCCTGGGTTCCTGCTGTGCCTTTTTCCTTCCGCTCTTGCCTTCTCCTTGCAGGGAGATGCAACAGCCTCCCCTCATTCCCTCAGTGAAGCTCAAATTGGCAACTGCGCAGAGTGAGGACACAAACAGTGATCCTTCTGTTGCGCTAACGTGCGATGTTAGTCTAAAATGAACATAAGATAGTCACTAATAAATCTAATGGGGAATTCAGGAGAAACTTCTTCACCCAGAGAGTGGTGAGAATGTGGAACTCGCTACCACAGGGAGAGGTTGCGGTGAATAGCGCAGATAGATTTAAGGAGAAGCTGGATAATTACATGCGGGAGAAAGGAATAGAAGGCTATGCCGATAGGATGAGATGAAGTCGAGTGGGAAGAGGCTCATGTGGAGCATAAACCAGTTGGGCCGAATGGTCTGTTTCTATGCTGTAAATTCTGTGTAATTCTATGTTGCTTCACATAAGAACATAAGAATTAGGAGCAGGAGTCGGCCATACGGCCCCTCGAGCCTGCTCCGCCATTCAATAAGATCGTGGCTGATCATCGACCTCAACTCCACTTTCCCGCCCGATCTCCATATCCCTTGATTTCCCTAGAGTCCAAAAATCTATCGATCTCCGCCTTGAATATACTCAACGACTGAGCATCCACAGCCCTCTGGGGCAGAGAATTCCAAAGATTCACAACCCTCTGAGTGAAGAAATTCCTCCTCATCACCGCCCCTGCAGTCCAGTACCAGTCTGGCTAACACACTGAACTAAAACCAGACTGTACCAAGGGCCTTGGTGAATATTCCTCTCCCAACACATTGTAACCCAGTATTTGTGCGATTTAAGACTTCCTCCACTGTCGAGGCTTCCTCCGCAGCCATGTGCCATTCCCCGACAGACAAGGTGAGCAGACCGATTCCAGCCATGGCGAACACTGAAAAAAAAATCAGCCCAAACAGCTCGTCATAAACACTGTTGGCTGGGAATGCTCAGCTTGGCTCAGGAGGCCTATAAACCACGTATGAAAACAGTCGCTTTGCAGATCTTTGTACCGCAGCCCAGCTCACCGCCTCATTCAGTAACTCGCTGTAATCAAAAACATCCGGCAACACACCGAGAAAGGCTTTGCGCAAGAGTGAATTGAAGTGTAAAATGTGCTACTGCGCCCAGTGTAATTGGGCTGTTAATCAGCTAGTTAAGCTTTCAAACTAGACTCTTTTTTTTGGGATCAGGGATTCTATCCAATTGGTAGTGGTGCTGGACTAGGAGCACAGAGGTCAGGAGTTCAAGTTGTGAAAATGACGTCAATAAATTCAGTAATTTGTGGGCTAATATCTGAAAACATGGCCGTGAATGAAAGCTGCCGGCGTGTTATACAAAAAACTCGACTTTATTCATCAAATGGCCTTCAGGGAAGTCAGCCCACCACTTCTGCTCGGTCAGGCCTAGGTGTGACTCCAGTCTCACACTACATGGTCAGCTCTTAATTCCCTCACGCCAACCGGCGATGGACAATAAATACAGCCTTGCCTGTATCCCAAGAGCAAATGAAAGAGAAATGGTTTGATCCATTGGGATTCAGTGTATTGGGAATTGGGTTGAAGCCTTGGGATTCTGTATATTGGGAAGGAAAGCGAAGTGATTGCTGCCATTGGGATTCTATACAATGGGAATGAAGGCAAAGGGGATTGGTCCATTGGACCGCAATAGAATGGGGAGAGGGATTACATAGGATTACATAGCACAGAAACAGGCCATTCGGCCCAACCAGTCCATGCCGGCGTTTATGCTCCACTCGAGCCTCCTCCCATCTTTCCTCATCTAACTCTATCAGCGTAACCCTCTATTCCCTTCTCCCTCATATGCTTGTCTAGCCTCCCCTTAAATGCATCTCTACTATTGGCTTCAACCACTCCCTGTGGTAGCGAGTTCCACATTCTCACCACTCTCTGGGTAAAGGAGTTTCTTCTGAATTCCCCATTGGATTTCTTGGTGACTATCTTATATTGATGGCCTCTAGTTACACTCTTCCCCACAAGTGGAAACACTCTCTCTGTATCCACTCTATCAACATTTTCCATAATTTTAAAGACCTCTATTAGGTCACCCCTCAGCCTTTTTTCACGAGGAAAGAGACCCAGCCTGTTCATCCTTTCCTGATAGGTACACCCCCGCATTTCTGGTATCATCCTTGTAAATCTTCTCTGCACCCTCTTCGGTGCCTCTATATCCTTTTTATAATATGGCGACCAGAACTGTACACAGTACTCCAAGTGTGGTCTAACCAAGGGTCTGTCTTGAGGAGAGCAGCAGCACAGGGTGAGCCAGTGGAGATGGAAGCATAGATGAATATTCTGGGGTTTTTGCTTTGGCGATCGGGGAGTATTTATGTCGAATTAAAGATTAAATGAGTGAGGTAGAATATATGATGGGATATATTGTATATGACCTACAAGGAATAGGCATGATGGATCAAATGGACTTTTCTCCTTTCATGATCTCTTATTGTTCTTTTGGGGATTCATAGATTCATAGAATCTTACAGCACAGAAGGAGGCCATTCAGCCCATCGTGCCTGTGCCAGCTCTTTGTAAGAGCGATCCAATTAGTCCCACGCCCTCTGCTTCCACCACCCTTTCAGGCAGTGCGTTCCAGATCACAACAACTCGTTGAATTTAATAAAATAAAATGTCCTCCTCTCCCCATTGCTACTTTTGACAATTATCTCAAATCTGCGTCCTCTGGTTCCTGACCCTCCTGCCAATAGAAACAGTTTCTCCTTATCTACTCTGATCAATAAAATTCATAATTTTAAACACCTCTATTAAATCTCCCCTTAACCTTCTCTGCTCTATGGAGAACAGTCCCAGCTTCTCTAGTCTCTCGGTAGAACTGAAGTCACGCATGCCTGGTACCATTCCAGTAATTAATAACGGAAATCTTATCAGGAGCCATCTTTCAGTAAAGCTTGAGATTCAGAGCTGACTTCTTAGGCAGTCCCTCGGAACCGAGGATGACTTGCTTCCACATTAAACATGAGTTCTCAGGTGACTGATGAGTCCAATGCGGGACCTACAGTCTCTGTCACAGGTGGGGCAGACGGTGGTTGAAGGGGCGGGTGGGTGGGGTGCTTGGGTTGACGTGCGCTCCTTCCGCTGCCTGCGCTTGGCTTCCGCTTGTTCCCGGCGAAGAGACTCGAGGTGTTCGGCGCCTTCCCGGATGCTTCTCCTCCACTTTGTGCGGTCTTGGGCCAGGGATTCCCAGGTGTCGGTGGGGATGGTTGCACTTTTTCAAGGAGGCTTTGAGGGTATCCTTGAAGCGTTTCCTCTGCCCACCTGGGGCTCTCTTGCCGCGTCGGAGCTCCGAGTAGAGCGCTTGTTTTGGGTGTCTCGTATCGGGCATGCGGACGATGTGGCCCGTCGTCGGAGCTGATCGAGCGTGGTCAAAGCTTCGATGCTGGGGATGTTGGCCTGAGCGAGAACACTGACGTTGGTGCGCCTATCCTGCCAATGGACTAGTCACAGTTCGAATCAACGTTCCCCGCTAAGGTGCGATCGCAAAGTCCCGTGCAGGCCGTTCGTCACTGGAAGAGATACCGAGCACGCGTGGCCACGCATTAAAGTTTAAGGGCCCCCGCAGGGGCAAAAAAGAAATTAGAGGGAACATTGGTTAGAATACCTGCTCGCGAGTTCCTTTGGTGGCTAAGCGGGTAGATGGGCCAGCTGGTGTGGTACTGAGCTGTGCAGGCCAGGAAATTTCCGCTCCATACCCAACATGTGCTCAGTTAGCTAAATTCAGCTGGTGCAGCCATTGAGTTGCACCCTTGGATTCCTGGGCTAGGGGAAGGGGGGAAAGAAATTCAGCCGGAGTTTTGGATGCTGATTGCACATTCCAGCAAGGACGTTTCCACTTGTGGGCGAGACCAGAGCTAGGGAACCATAAGATAGTCACTTTTAAATCCAATAAGGAATTCACGAGGGGAATTCTAAAGATTCACCACCCTCTGAGTGAAGAAATATCTCCTCATCTCAGTCCTAAATGGCCGATACCTTATTCTGAGACTGGACTCCTAAGGAGGTTGTCCTACAGAGCCTTTTAGAAACATAGAAACATAGAAAAATAGGAGCAGGAGTAGGCCATTTGGCCCTTCGAGCCTGCTCCGCCATTCAATATGATCATGGCTGATCCTCTATCTCAATATCATATTCCCGCTCTCTCCCCATACCCCTTGATGCCTTTTGTGTCTAGAAATCTATCTATCTCCTTCTTAAATATATTCAGTGACTTGGCCTCCACAGCCTTCTGTGGTAGAGAATTCCACAGGTTCACCTACCCTCTGAGTGAAGAAATTTCTCCTCATCTCAGTCCTAAATGTCCTACCCCGTATCCTGAGACTGTGACCCCCTCGTTCTAGACCCCTCCCCAGCCAGGGGAAACATCCTCCCTGCATCCAGCCTGTCAGAATTTTATACGTTTCAATGCATTGCTTGTGCTGCATTGCCGATCGTTACCGTTGTGCCTTGCAGATTAAGAGAGAGTCGGGTGAAAACTCCCCAGCGCTAATGGACCAGGAGCTGGTGTCGATGTCCGTGCGGGAGCTGAACCACCATCTCCGCGGCCTCTCCAAAGACGAGATCCTGAACCTGAAGCAGCGTAGGCGGACACTGAAGAACCGGGGCTACGCGGCCAGCTGTCGGGTGAAGCGCGTGACGCAGAAGGAGGAGCTCGAGCGCCAGAAGGCCGAGCTGGAGCAGGAGGTGGAGAAGCTCGCGGCGGAGAACGCCGACATGAAATCGGAGCTGGACGCCCTGCGCTCCAAGTACGAGGCCCTTCAGAGCTTCGCCAGGACGGTGGCGTGTGGGCCCATCACGCCCTCGAAGGTCAACACGACGAGCGTGATCACGATCGTGAAGTCGTCCAACTTCTCCTCGCGCTAGCGTCCGCCGCCGTCTTTCGGGCTAGAGCCAATCTTGGCAAAAGGGCCACTGTCCTTGGGGAATTTCTGGCTTGCAAGGTAAGAATTCCTGCATTCCGACGACAAGGTTTACACAGCACACAAAAAAAAACCTTTTTTTTTTTCTTTTCTGGACGGACTCGATGCTGTCGTCGCAGGAAATCTTCCACAGACAAATCGATCCGAGGTGGAAAGTACTTGTGGAGGAGGGGAAGGGGAGAGCCAGTACTGAATGAGGTCGTACATTAGGAGTGCAGCGGGAACCTCTCAGTACCTGGATCGAATTCCCTGCTTGAGCTGCAGACATGAACTACCCACCTGGTTTGCACAACCGCAAACGCCGTCCAGGCAGCCACTCTCGCGAATGCCCCCCACCCCGGTTACCTCCCTCAACCCTAATGTGTTCTGCCATCGACGAATCCAGAAAACTGGCACAAATGGTAAAGGGAAATGCTGGAATGACGCAGCGGATCAGGCAGCACTTACAAAGGGAAACGGTTTGGTGTGTATCTCTTCACTAGAACATAGGAACAGGAGGAGGCTGTTTCCGCCGTTCAATGAGATCATGGCTGATCTGCGACCGAACTCCATATCCCCCGCCTTTGCCCCCCCCCCCCCCGTATCCCTTGACGCCCTTTTGGTTAACAAAATTCCATCAATCTCAGATTTAAAATTAACAATTGGCCTGGCATCAACCGAAGCACGGCGCTGGTAAAGGCGAACGGTGCCTTTCTCTTTTACAGTGGCTGCCTGATCTGTGTGTTTTCCAGCACCTCCTGTTACAGTATCCAGAAAAACCCATGATTGTCCTTTTTGACAATTACGAGCAGCGTTTCTATAACCGGAACATCTGGCTTGCAAACCACGAACCCCTGACGACAATGGCTCCTTTGAAGGGCAAGCAAGGCCTGAAATGCAACTTTAATGAGCTTAAAAAAAGTCTCTTGTGCTTGTAACTGTTTTTTTTCTTTGCGTTCTCTTCCTGAAATTACAGCAGCAGGTCCAGATTTATTTTTTTTGTTGACTAGCAGGCTGTTGCCATGGAGCTGCCTGCTGGACAGACGATTGCATAAGCGAGGGCAGGAAGGTCCTATCGCCGACACCTCTTGCCGCCGAATGTCTTGTCCTAATCGTTTTTCTCGTGCGATACCTTTTTTTTGTTGTTGTCTTAATTAATGGACTCAATTTATGGAGTTGTATGTAAAACAAAGAAGAAGAAGAAAAAAAAAATAGGTCATTGTGGCTGCTCCTTGTATTTGTGACGGGAAGTGACATCATCAGTTCTTCGGCGCCTCCGACCAGTGGTAAAGGCCTCAGTTTGGGCTTCACCCGATTTTGGGATTGCTGAGCAGAACGCAGCGAGAGAGAGAGAGAGGAAAAAAAAAACTGACCGTGACTCCTCAGCTTGTTCGCAGCTGTAACTTGGGGGAATAGATGCTGAGAAGCCGTGGTTTACGATCGATCAGCCGGGTAAATGGCCAGATCCAGTGGAATTTGGCCTTTGGGGCCTTTGGTTGTGAGCAGAGGCAACGAGCGCAAGTGAGGAGCACTGGGTCCACTCACATTCTCCTCAGAAAGAAGACAATATGAACCATTTCGCTTCAAAAACAATAATACACAAGACACTTTGTGCCAAGACCACCGCAACAGTTTTGTGGGGGGGGGGGTGGGGGGGGTGGGGGAAGTTTGCAATCGTGTGGCCTGCCGAAAGGGAGTAGTGGACACTTGCGCCCGATTGGTGTGAAAAGAAAATAGTAACAATGGTTACACGCGTGTAAATAAAACGAAAGGGGGGGGGCCCACAAAAATAATCCATTGGGTGAAGCTGGACTGCACAAGCATAAAGGACGATTAGTGGATCGACATCACCGGTGAACTACCTTCTGTGGATTCCACCGACCCAAGGCAAAACGATCAATTAGAGGGAACGTAAGCCTCACAGGAGGTTCTGGTTGCGTGTTTATATCAGCTAGGTATTCTAGGATGAAGTCTGGTTGCTGCACACACAGTGTAGCGTTGGGGCACACCAGGTTCAGGCTGAAAATGAACCGATTGGACGAATTCTAGCTGCCTGAGCGAAATTAGGTCTAATTTAGTATTTTTTTCCCCCCCCCCCCAAAGGTAAAGGAACGTCCCCCCTATAGCTCAGTGAGTAAATGCACCTCACGGTCCAATATTGATGCCAGCAAAGACCCCAGGTTCTAGAACCAAAGTGGTGTTTGGGGTGTTACACTTGGGTTTCAATGCCCACAAGTATAGCCAGCCTTCCAGCTTCTGATCACTTCCCCCGTGACTTATGCTGGAAACTGTATGGGTGGATCTTGGATGAGGCAAGGATTAGGCCTTGTCTGTGAAGCCCCCTCCCCCCGCCCCCCTCTCTCTCTCCCTCCAACTCCACCCCCCCCACAACTTCCAACACTCGCTATCTACATTTGAATAATGGCCAGGTGACTGAGCATTTCTGGATTGTGGGATGAGGGGAGGAGGAAGTTGCCATAATTCGTAAATGGATAGTCAGTCAGTCACAGGACGATTTCACTCCTATTTTAAGGCCCTTTCGTATTGGTGATTGCAATTTGGATTTCAGCAGCCATGAGCAATGTTAATTTGGGGAAATCTCTTTGTTGTCAGTCCATGAGGTACTACCGAGTCCACAAGTCTGCTACCAGTCACGATCCCGAGGCTCCCAAAATCTGACTTAATAGAAGACGAGGGGGCAGTAGAGAAGAAAATTATGAACCAGAAAATTGAACAGAGATGCACTGAGATAACCTGGGACCATAAGATTTGCACTTCTGGCTGGGAGCGGGGCAAAGGGGGGGAATAGATATGTTGGATCAACAGCGAGACAGGCCCATCAAGAAAGTCCCCCACCAATTTTTGGAGAAACACATTCTTTGCCGGCCCTGACACTCGGTTATACATCCGACCTCCGTCAATGACTGCCTATTTTGTGACCACCTTACTTTACTACAAAAAAAAAATTCTCCAAAGGCCGTGGAGATCAATCAACACAAGTGTCCAACACCGTGATGTCAGATCTTGCCCCTCCACGGTTTATCAGTGTTCCTGTTTATCAGGGCGATTTTTGTCGTGCTCATTTTTATATTACAGGTGTGCCATATGTAATTTATATTAACGAAGAATGTTTCATTGATTTATTGTTGTGGTTAAAGTTCCTTTGTCCCATGGTGGCCAATCTTTGTTGGCCCAGTAACCCTCGGCTGTTGGGCTTTGGAACTTTGGGTTGGAACCTGGATCTCCCAGTCTTCACTGATATTAGGTTACTTAGGATCAGTGAAGTGGAAGTGGAGGGTATTTGCTCATTCTAGCTGGGTCATCTGGAGGGCAGGATAGAGGGAAATTTGATGAAAGGCAGGAATACACCCTATATCACCAAAACATGGCTCTTGGTAAACCAATTGAGGAACAGCTCTGATGTGTCCATGGAGATGTCAATGGTCTGGTTTGTCTCATCAGCATAGAGGACAGCATATTAGGATGGAAAATGACTAGTAGTGTGTAACTGCCAGAAACCGGATCCTAAATGATTGCCATTTTGTTTCCCTCCACCTAGTGTTGTAAAACTGCTGTGAAACTTTTGGATAGTAACTGTGTTGTGTTAGACATTGGATGAGAGATCACAGGTTCCACAGGTCCACCCATCCTATCAGTCCGCCGTAATCAGCCGTCCCTGAAGGGTAAATACACTCCGCACTCCTGATAACGGCACTCCTGACCCAGCATTTCCTAAATTGAGCTGCAAAGAGAATTCTCTGATGACAACGTCGCAGTTGGGAATGTAATCACACATTGAAGACGAATAATCCCCCAAGTCGGACACTACAACAACTTACATTTATATAGCGCATTTAATATAGCAAAACGTCCCAATTCGCTTCACAAGAGCGATATCAATAAAAAAACATTTTTGACAACGGGCCACAGAAGGAGGGTCCTTCTATTCTGTGTAGGGTCCTCCTATTCTGTGTAGGGTCCTTCTATTCTGTGCAGGGTCTTTCTATTCTGTGTAGGATCACAGAATCCCCACAATGCAGATAGAGGCCATTTCGGCCCATCGAGCCTGCACCGACACATATCCCACCCTATCCCCGTAACCCCACGTATTTAATCCCCCCTAACACTAAGGGTCAATTTATCATAGCCAAATCAACCTAACCCGCACATCTTTGAACTGTGGGAGGAAACTGGAGCACCTGGAGGAAACCCACGCAGACACGGGGAGAATGTGCAAACTCCATACAGACAGTCACCCGTGGCCGGATTCGAACCCGGGTCCCTGGCGCTGTGAGGCAACAGTGCTAACCACTATGCCACCGTGTTGCCCTTGTATTCTGTGTAGGGTCCTTGTATGGTGTAGGGTCTTTCTATTCTGTGTAGGGTCTTTGCATTGTGTGTAGGTCCTTGTATTCTGTGTGCGAGAGTGTCATTGGAACCTGGGGAGCAACTGCCCACCTAGGAATCTTCCATAAAACAACAGCCAGAAACGGGCTGTTTCAATGTGTGCTCACAGGACTTGGAGGCTGCAGAAATAACAAGATCGTGTATTGTATCCATACAGCTGAGATACTGGAGCTGATGTATCTCAAATGCCACACAACAGATACATAGACAGACAGGTGGGGCCACAGTAGTCCTCCCAAGGCTTGCGTGGAGTAATCGCCTCTCAAAGGGGTAGGTTTATGATAAGTTGCACAGACGGAATTTCACAGCGGGTTAAGCGTAAGTTGACGTAAGGTACTGTGTAGGTTTGGTATTTGATGGCAACCTTGTTGATGTTGGGAGTCTAAGAATGTGCATGAGGGGCTCAGAGTTAGAGGTTTGCAGAGTGAAGGAGGAGAGGAGGCAAAATTGAACACTTCTGGCACGGACGCAGGCAATAATGAAGACGTACGTTAAGTTTCAGTGATGTCAGGATTGGGGAGTCCACCAACTCCGTTTGTCACATCGCTGCTGTGGGATTTCACAACACTGAGGGGAGGAAGCAACAAGTTTCTGTGGGTTTTTTTTTGGGGGGGGGGGGGAGGGGGGGGTGGTTTGTGTGTTGTCCGGAGTCAGCATGCTAACCTTTCACCTTTGGGATGTTGGGGGGGCGGGGGGGGGGGGCAAAACTGCAGCCTAAAGTTGACCGTGACACAACACAAAATTGGCAATCTCACGAGGAGAAGCCACCAGGCTAGCTGGTGTGGAAATTAGAAACGTCACACACACACACACACACGTGGGTGGTTTTCGAGTTGAGACATAAAGGCAGGATTACTTAGAATTCGAGGGTAAGAACTAGCTCTATGTAGTGACATTGCACATGCATTCAAATAAAAGAATGTGCTCATGACCTGACTTACCAAAGCAAGCAGGTCAATTCTTGCTCCACTGTTTAAAGGTCAAAAGGAATTTGGTAATATTTGTGCCTCTGAATACTGAAGTCATTAAAACAACACAGAACAGTGTTAAAAACAATGGAAGACCAACCTGAAGGTTGATACAGTTGATATTTGGTAGTGGATTGCAAGATGGCTGTAACAGACCCCTAAAACAGGATGAACTGGGCAAAATATTATCTTTGGATCGGGATTATACATCCAAGTGTTATGCCTGGCTCAGAAGTTGTGTGTGTATGGAGTTAAAGCAGGAAGTGTTTTGGTATGTTGGAATGCTGTGATTGTGGCCAGAATCACGTGTGTGCTTATCAGAGGTTGCTGGTAAGTGGGCATGTCAGTTATGTTAGGATTGTTGATGAGGGAAGCAATAAAGTGGTGTGGGAGGTTTGGATAATGGTCCGGGAGGGTCATTTTTTAAATTGTGACGCCACGGTGAAGGGCTAAGGTCTAATAGGGCAGGAACACCCAAGATTGGAGAAAGAAGGTGGGAAGACCAGATCAATCTGGCTAGGCGACGCCAAGCTTGGGTCTTAAAAAGCATGTGGATTTTAAGAGGGAAAATCGAGAGAGGTAAGGAGTTCCATAGCTTTGAGCTCCTAGGAAAGAATGAGTTAGAGTACGAGACAGTGCAATGATTCTTGATTTTTAACACAGGAATTGCACTTAATGGTTGGTTTATGCCATGCCCCTCTCTGTCTCTCTATCTGTTGATGTCTATGCCCATAACTGAAGCTGTAATATTTCACCTGTATGGATGCTCAATGTTTGGTCAGTATAACCTGAATCAAAACCTCGGTTGTTGTCTATCTCGGTACTTTAATTTGTCGATAGGAAACCATTGTATGTTCTGAATGGTTGCTTTCGGGAGCTGGGAGAAATCCAGATTCTTCCCCCATGAGGAAGACATGTTGTGTTCTTAAAGTCATGAATTGATTGTCCTATTCGGGAAACCATATCCCAACCTTGATCCCTAAAGAGAAGGGTAGAACCAGAATAGCTCAGCACTGTGGCATCGCAGGTGAGCCAATGCAAATGAGGGATTTGTTTGTGACATCATCAGCTTAGTAATGGGCGTCCATATTGTGACAACATTTGAACATAACATAAGAACTAGGAGCAGGAGTAGGTCATTTGGCCCTTCGAGCCTACTCCTCATTCAGAAAGATCATGGCTGATCTTCGACCTCCTCTCCACCTTCCCGCACTATCTTCATATCCCTTGAGTCCCTGAGTATCCAAAAACCTACTGATCTTTGTCTTGAATATATACTCACGACTGAGCAGTCACAGCCCTCATTTAATATTACTGTAGATGAGCTTGCTAAGGCTATCTTAAATACATGTTGTCTTCTTCTTTGGCTGCCCTCTTACCATGCTGTAGCCGAGACAATCTAAGCCATGAGCTTTTCCATGACCTCCGTCAATGCCATTCCTCAGTTGAGATTTTGTTTGTTCTCCGATGGGCCATGGCCATATGGAATTGAAGTGCCCTGTCTTCAAATGGAGGCAATGGGGGTGATAATCCGTCCTGTTAGAGAATCTCACTTCTGTGAAATGCTTCATCAAGGTCGGACAACTGAGAAGTTTTGAAAGCTCACCAAACAACAACAACTTGTATTATATAGCGCCTTAACATAGTAAAACGTCCCAAGGCGCTTCACAGCAGCATTATCAAACAAAATTTGACACTGACCCACATAAGGAGATATTAGGGCTGAGGACCAAAGAGGTAGGTTTTAAGGAACGTCTTAAAGGAGGCGAGAGAGGTAGAGAGGCGGAGAGGTTTAGGGAGGGAATTCTAGAGCTTAGGGCCCAGGCAGCTGAAGGCACGGCCGCCAATGGTGGAGCGATTAAAATCTGGGATGCTCCAGAGGCCAGAATTGGTGGAGCACAGAGATCTTTGAGGGTTGCAGGGCTGGAGGAGGTCACAGAGATAGAGGGGGATAACTGAGTCAAGTGACAGCTCCCTGCCAACCAATTCCGCCCACTTCTGTTCCCCCAAGTCTCGACACTGGTGAAACAATCTGCATAAATAAGAAGATTTTTTTATCTTTGCTTTTGAGGAACTAGGTGGAGGGTCATAGTGGAGGACACTGGTAAGATTGATCTAATTTTCTCTCTTACTCTTTTCCATCAAGTGGTGGTGGTGAGGTTGACACCAAGCCTATAGACTGCAGGAGAAAGGGAGGAGTGTGGAGTCCCATCATTGAGCAGTAGTTCCCATGAAGCTTTGCTATTAATGACTAGATCGGTGTTGAACTGGGCCAGGACCACCATTTTGGCATTGTCTATCCCAGCATGCATTTAGTTTACCTACCGATGAGCTGAGCCCATGCAGAACATCTTCAGCAAGGTCTACAACAACATCTCCAACGTAGCAAAGCGTCCCAAAGTGTTTGACAAGAGGAAGGGGTGGGGACCCAGACTGGAGTTGGAAGAGCAAGGGGAGGTGTGATCAGAGCTGGGGTTTGAGGAGGCTTGTGAAGGTGCATTAACTGAAGTGGAGGGAGGGGTGGACATAAGTAGAATTGGAAGAGCAGAGGATGTGAGGTTGGAGTTGGTTGCAGAGGGCGGATGGGAGTTGGAAACAGGACATGGAAGGGAGTTGGAAACACGGACAAAGATTTTGAAATTGATGAGCTGGTGGCAAGGGAGTCAGTTGGCAAGAACAAGGCTGGTAGGCTCTAGTTTCGAGAAGTAGAACCATGAGACAGAACTTAGCTTCACTGGCCCTGGGTTTAGGAGGGGGAAAAATCAGCCGGGGTTCTGGTTGCTATCCAGTGACCCCCCTGCTCTAAACATGCAGATGATACACAAGGTATCTCAATTGTGTGGGACAGGCTGGATGAACCAGAGGGTCTTTTCCTGTCTGACATTGTTCGTACGTTCATATGATTTGGGCGAGAATAGAATCAGGTTGTGCAGTGATGTCAATACTCAATGTCAACGTTCATACATCAATACTACATGGGCACCCTTCATTGTCTCATGGTGCTGGACCCCAACCTACTGAGGATGGGGGGGTTGGGGGGAGAGAAAATTGGCACGGGGCAAAAAAAAGTGAATGAGAAAATAAAAACATAACGAGGGCAAATTCAGTGTGGCTGTGCTCCTCCTGGAGAATGGGCCAGAGAATCAGGGTGATGGTGTTATAGTCCCATCTATATCTTTCACTCCCATCTGGTGAGGTCGGTCTTCAGCAGCACAGCCTCGCTGAAGTTGCCTTCGAATCTGTAATTCAGGAAAAACTGTCGCCTTCTTAACCCAGCTGTGACTATTACCAGCAGGCCACAACCGTATGTCATGAACTACACGTCCCACCGTTGCCCTGCAGCCTAGTCTCCGTGCGTCACGTCGCTGTGAGGTCGTGCAAGGAAAGGATGGGGCGAGGTGTCCGGGAATACCGGGAATATCAGCCTGTAGTTGTGTAGCTCATCCTCATGCTCTCTACGCTTGCTTCTCAATCGTTGAGAGTAGGATTATTAATATATCCAGCTGTGGCAATTTTTATGAAAGGCTAGATACTTAATGGTCTCCCCACCCCCCCCAACCCCAATCCATGACAAGCCAAACATCCCCTTCTTGCAGCTGTTTCAATTATAGGGGAAGTGTGCCCCTCTGAATTGCCACGCTATTTAAATGTTATAAAGGGAGATGCATCTGCCCACATACTGATGTGCCTCAGCTTTCCGGTGTCATGCTAAGAGGCTATCTGGAAGCAAACACTTTTATAAGAACGTAAGAATTAGGAGCAGGAGTCGGCCATACGGCCCCTCGAGCCTGCTCCACCATTCAGTAAGATCATGGCTGATCTTCGACCTCAACTCCACTTTCCTGCCCGATCTCCATATCCCTTGATTCCCCTAGAGTCCAAAAAACTATCGATCTCAGCCTTGAATATGCTCAAAGACTCAGCACCCACAAGCCTCCGGGGCAGAGAATTCCAAAGATTCACAACCCTCTGAGTGAAGAAATTCCTCCTCATCTCGGTCTTAAATGGCCTGCCCCTTATCCTGAGACTATGCCCCCTAGTTCTAGACACTCCAGCCAGGGGAACCAACCTCTCCGCATCTACCCTGTCAATCCCCTTCAGAATCTTGTTTGTTTCAATGAGATCACCTCTCACTCTTCTAAATTCCAAACTTCTACACAATCTCTCATCATAGGACAGCCCTCTCATCCCAGGAATCAATCTAGTGAACCTTCGTTGCACCGCCTCCAAGGCAAGTATATCCTTCCTTAGATAAGGAGACCAAAACTGTGCACAGTACTCCAGGTGTGGTCTCACCAAGGCCCTGTACAATTGTAGCAAGACTTCCTTACTCTTGTACTCCAACCCCCTTGCAAGAAAGACCAACATGCCATTTGCCTTCCTTATTGCTTGCTGTACCTGCATGCTAGCTTCTGTGTTTCTTGCACCAGGACACCCAAGTCTCTCTGAACACCAACATTTAAAAGTTTCTCGCCATTCCTCTCCTCCATGTCGTCAGCACTAGTGACGATACGGAGATAGACTCGGAGCTAATGTCCTTTCTACTGTTGCTGGTGCAAGAATGTTCTGGGATTGTTGCATCCTGTCTGGGTGCTATTTTGGCAATCTAGCTGGAGGTCAGTTACCATTTGCTGTTATTTAACAGATTACCGCCATCATTTGTTGTCCTTTCTGCAAAAGCAGTCGAACATTAAATCCTACCTTTTTTATTTCCTCTTTTACCATTCCCTTTTCGCAAATGATTCTGTAAGTGTTTGATGCCCCTCTTAAACAGCCTGTCAAGTGTGTAAATTATTCTGCGCTAATTGTGCAAATTTTATTTTGGTGGGTGTTGCTAAAGTTATTTTTCTTTTGATGATCGGTATTGTCTTGTGTAACCCTCACCAATGTTAAGTTTTTAAAAATTTATTCATTCATGGGATGTGGGCGTCGCTGGCAAGGCCAGCATTTATTGCCCATCCCTAATTGCCCTCGAGAAGGTGGTGGTGAGCCGCCTTCTTGAACCGCTGCAGTCCGTGTGGTGAAGGTGCTCCCACAGTGCCGTTAGGCAGCGAGTTCCAGGATTTTGACCCAGCGACTATGAAGGAACGGCCGATATATTTCCAAGTCAGGATGGTGTGTGTGACTTGGAGGGGATCTTGAAGATGGCCTGCTGCCCCTTGTCCTTCTAGGTGGTGGAGGTCGCGGGTTTGGGAGGTGCTGCCGAAGTGCTGCAGTGCGCCTTGTTACGTTGATGCTCAAAGCCATGGGAGCGCTGGTGGGCAGCTCCTCTCCACACTGGCCCCTTTGGTTTCTTGCTCTCGCTCCTGCAGTTTACAAGGCCAACAAGATCGATGCCGCAATTTGGCTACGGCTTTACCATATTTCCTCTTTACTTGTAAGATAAGCATTCTAATCAGGGCAGCAACTTGAACTATGCGATGTGTGTGGGTGTGTCTGTGCAGGGGATGAGGGCAAAAGGTACCAAAAGGTGTGGTGCATTTTTGACCTGATTATTATTGGGTGGCTTTCTATCCCGATTGTAATAGTTCACAGTACGTCCAATTGATGATAGGTCGATTGTATCTTCTTTACACCATTTGTTTGGTCTTGGGTGCGGTTGACATTAATAACCGCACACGCTAAGTTGGGTAATATCTCGGGCTGGGACTAGTCCTTAGTTCAAAGGGCGAGGCTCCCGCAGGTACAGGGGTGATCACACAGCCCTCATGCTTGCTGCTTCACAGACTCTTCACTCCCCTCAGTTTAGTAACCTACCTTCTGCTGAATTAAAGGGGAGCGCATATGGTAAGCACAACAGACACTGTGACTGGCTCTCTCGTAGGGTTAATACTGATACAACCTCCCCAGTGAAGTGGTAGTTAATTAGTCGACGCTTTCACAATTCGGCCTACTGTTACTTTACTACCAAGAGACACCTGGCATATGGATCGTGTGGGAACGCCTCTGGAACGGAGGTTCCCCCATATTGGATGACTGTAAATATGGGGCAGATTTCACTTTCTTATTTATCTTTCATGATTTGTGTCTCCACATACATCCCAGGCTGTTCCCTAGGCAACAGCAGGGGCCTACAATCTGCTCTAAGACCTCTATGGATGCCACTTCAGATTGACTTATCCTCAGATTTTTTTATTCTCTTATCCATGGTGCGGGGGGGGGGGGCGGGGGGGGGGGGGGGAGGGGTGCTGGCTATAATCCATTTGACCATTCCCCACCTGAAACAGGAAACTCTACGTTAGGAGAAACTGTCAGTACAAAACCGAATCTTGCCACTCTGCAGCACAAGTTCCACCAGTGGAACACTTGAGGCTCGGGTTATTTTAACTCCGTCCCACTTCCTATAAAATGTGGTGAAATGTGTGGTCAACAGCAGCGTCCATCTGCTGATTTTTTTTGTACAGTTGTGGGTGCACACATCACAAGCACACCTGCATGCCTCAATCTGACGGCAGAGGTGTCCAGAGCCGTGCCTGAAAACTGTGCTGCAAAGATGGGAAATGTTGCATTCAGTCAAGCCAACTTTTGTTTCCTCGGCATTAACCTCCCCAGTAGATGTGCATTTTAATTAGGGCTTTAGGGATATATTTTTCTCCGGCCTTCCAGTTTTCTGCCTGGCACAAAAACTAGCACAATGGCATCTCCTCTGTCGGCCCCTCGTTCAGCTGCTAACGTGTGTATAAAATCAGGAATGTGCAACGAGCCAGTGATTTAACTGGCTAACTCCACCTTTTACTCCTGGATTGTGGCCAGCTTGAAAGCTCAACTGGGAAGAATTTTTGCCCCCTCTTCACGTCCCTGTACAGCATTTTCTATTCACAAGTGTGAGATGGGGGTGGTCGAGGGGCGGGAGGGTGGGGGGGTGGGTGAAGACTTGCTGTTCTGTAACCGGACACCAGGAGGCAACAGTGAGCAGATCGACTCGCACTGCTCCCTGACCTTGTCTTTGGGGTGATGAGTGGCTTTCATGCTTGAAGCCCAGCACCTCCTCCTCCTCCTGCTCCTCTCTTTCATCCCCCTCCCCCATACTTACCAATCCTGCCAACGGCCCAGCTGAAACTGGGGTTTGGGTGATCAAAAGACAGAATATGGCTCAAACCAAGAAAGTATGGAGGCGGGGGGGGCGGGAAAAAAGAAAAGATCTTTTAAATGGGAGAGCGAGCAATTGCAAAGCAATAATCTTGACGCATCCTCCGTATATACATATATATATATATTTTTTTAAAAGGCACATGGTATTTATACACAGAGGTGG
This sequence comes from Squalus acanthias, assembly GCA_030390025.1. NCBI lineage: Eukaryota > Metazoa > Chordata > Chondrichthyes > Squaliformes > Squalidae > Squalus > Squalus acanthias. The sequence continues at coordinate 11,568,144 of CM059450.1, forward strand.
CGTATAAAATGTATTTTAACCATGAGACTGACTAACACACTCGTGCCTTCCTCGCTCTGAGGAGGCCTGGTGGGAGTAGGGTTATATGGCTAGTATAGGCCCAAATGGGTATCTTTGAGGACTCCCATGGATGCAGTGGGAGGAAGAACAAGTTGTGGACTCTGGTTATTTGGGGAGAGCTGCTCTGAGAACTGATTCTATTATTTATTGCATAAATTATTTCATTTTTTTTTCTCCTTTCCTATAAAACTTGTTTGTAGATATTAAAGATGTACTTTTTTATATATTATATGACCATGTCTCTTAAAAATCCACGTATTTATTGCTTTGTAAAATTAATGTACCTCAATGCATTTATTTTGTATACTGTACCAATAAAAAAACAATTTTTCCATAAATGGTGCGTTCCTTTTCACTTGGCTGTCGTCTGGGCCGTGAGGAAACCAAATTGGCCTTTAACTTGGGGATGCATTTTGAACAGATTGACGTGAACAAGATATCGCTCCTTTTTCTCAACTGCTGAACTGAGTGAGCACAATGGGTTGTGTTGCCTCCCATGGCCAAATAGGCTACCGACGCTCCCCGTCCTTGTGCATGAAGATTGGCTACTGGGGTGAGCTGCTTTTTTAAAAAAATTCGTTTATGGGATGTGGACGTCGCTGACAAGGCCAGCATTTATTGCCCATCCCTAGTTGCCCTTGAGAAGGTTGGTGGTGAGCCGCCTTCTTGAACCGCTGCAGTCCGTGTGGTGAAGGTACTCCCACCGTGCTGTTAGGGAGGGAGTTCGGGATTTTGACCCAGCGACGATGAAGGAACGGCCGGTATACTTCTAAGGTCAGGATGGTGTGTGACTCGGAGGGGAACTTGGAGGTGGTGGGGCTCTTGGCACTCTACCCCAATGAGGTTTCAGAATCTACAGAAGAGAAAAGAGGGTGGGAAAACATTAAAACCTGAAACTAATGATAAGAGGCTGTAATTTAATTTAATCTCAGGTGGTCTCCTCATCTTCAAATGCTGCCTGAACTTCAGTTTTATAGTTTCTAGCCTATACCGGGACATCGCTGTTGAATTATAGGCTGGCAATCTAATCCTCGCCGCTCTGTTTAATGTTTCTAACCTGTTATTTTAAGGTTTTTCACACAGGATGTGACGTGGCAAACTCCAAACACTGAGCTGCCCCGTACAGGCCTTCCTAAGAACATCTTAGGAGCAGGAGTAGGCCATACGGCCCTTCGAGCCTGCTCCGCCATTTAATAAGATCACGGCTGATCGTCGACCTCCACTTCTCGCACTATCCCCATATCCCTTGATTCCCTTAATCTTCAAAAATCTATCCATCTCTGTCTTGAATATACTCAACGACTGAGCCTCCACAGCCCCCTGGGGTAGAGAATTCCAAAGATCCACCACCCTCTGAGTGAAGACATTTCTCCTCATCTCAGTCCTAAATGGCCGACCCCTTATTCTGAGACTGTGACCCCTGGTTCGAGACTCCCCAGCCAGGGGAAACATCCTCCCTGCATCTACCCTGTCAAGACCTGTAAGAATTTTGCATGTTTCAATGAGATATTAGGACAGGTGACCAAAAGCTTGGTCAAAGAGGTAGGGTTTAAGAAGATCATGGCTGATCTTCGACCTCAACTCCACTTTCCTGCCCGATTCCTACTCTTCCCTCATGACTAAACGATAAGCCATGTCTGTTAAATACTTAGCACTTGGTTTCCTGGTACATTTTGTGTCAAACCAGAATAAATGAAGTGGGGAAAGAAACAACAAAAGCTTGCATTTATATAGCGCCTTTGACGTAAAACGTCCCAAGGCGCTTCCCAGGAGCGATTATCAAACAAAATTTGACACCAAGCCACATTAAGGAGCTATTGGGAGGACAGGTGACCAAAAGCTTGGTCAAAGAAGTAGGGTTTAAGAAGCGTCTTAAAGGAGGTGGAGCGGTTTAGGGACGGAATTCCAGAGACAGTCCAAATCTCCTGCAAATTTGCCTACACCTCGTACCTGAAGCGTCTGGCCTCCTAGCGGTCTCCTGGGGTTGGAGTGGTGTGCTGTTGGGGTCAGGCAGCCAAAGAGGACAGGTGGCGGCAGGGTGGAGGTCTAAGGCCACTTAACGCACCTCCCAGGGGAGAAGCACCAAAGGAACAGGGCCGAGAGCACCCACAGGCCAGACTCTGCTAGCCTTTCTGCCCGTGTAGAACAGGATAGGTGGGGGGAGATGAGATGAGATAAAAGTGAGAAAAAAGTATCACAAAATACACAGCAGGGTTGTCGGCACCTGCGAAGAGAAAAGGCAGGGTGGCACTTCAGGTGCCGGCCCAACACCAGGAACGTTCTGGGTGAGAGGGGGCCATGTGTGGTTGACCTCCTCCACTCCCCTCCCCCACACCCTTCCTCCACACCTCGCTTCCGAAGAGGATTCATGGTAGGAAGCGATGGCTTTAAGAGGAAGCTGGTGACTCAACCGTGGATAACAGGGGAAATTAGAGACAGCATAAAATCCAAAGATAGGGCGTATAAAATAGCCAAAAAACGCGCCAGAGCGGAAGATTGGGAACAGTTTAAGATAGAGCAAAGGAGGGCAAAGGGCTTAATCAAGAAGGGCAAAATAGCTTACGAAAGCAAGCTGGCGGAAAATATAAAAACTAACTCCAAAAGCTTTTATAAGTATATCAAGAGGAAAAGACTGGTGAAAACCAAAGTTGGTCCATTGCAGTCAGATACGGGGGAATATATAACGGGAAATAAGGAAATGGCAGACCAACTAAATGCATACTTTGGGTCAGTCTTTACGAAGGAAGACACAAAAAACCTCCCTGGGATATCGGGAAAAATAGGGACATTGGCAAAGGAGGAACTGACGCAAATCAATATCTCTAAGGATATGGTGTTAAGGAAGCTAAAGGGATTGAAGGCGGACAAATCCCCAGGGCCTGATAACATGCATCCTAGGGTACTGAAGGAGGTGGCCCTAGAGATAGCGGATGCACTAAGCATGATTTTTCAGAATTCATTAGACTCGGGAACAGTGCCCATGGATTGGAGGGTAGCTAACGTTACCCCACTATTCAAAAAGGGGGGTAGGGAAAAAGCAGGTAATTACAGACCTGTAAGCCTTACATCAGTTGTGGGCAAAATGCTGGAGTCCATCATTAAGGATGAAATAGCCGAGCACTTAGCAAATGGGGACAGGATAGGACAGAGTCAACATGGATTTACAAAGGGTAAATCGTGCTTGACTAATCTATTGGAATTTTTTGAGGGAGTAACTGGTAAAATAGATGGGGGAGAGCCAGTAGATGTGGTGTACCTGGACTTCCAAAAGGCCTTCGATAAGGTCCCACATAAAAGATTAGCATGGAAAATTGAAGCTCATGGGATAAAGGGGAAAGTATTGACGTGGATAGAGAACTGGCTGTCAGATAGAAAACAGAGAGTTGGAATAAACGGCTCATTTTCTGAATGGCAGGCAGTAACAAGTGGGGTACCACAGGGATCTGTCCTGGGTCCCCAGCTGTTCACAATTTATATTAATGACCTGGATCAGGGAGTCGAATGCAGCATTTCCAAATTTGCAGACGACACTAAACTAGGAGGGGGGGTGGGCTCAGAGGAGGAGACCAGGAAGCTCCAGAGCGATTTGGACAGACTGGGTGATTGGGCGGATAAATGGCAGATGCACTATAATGTGGACAAGTGCGAAGTTATCCACCTTGGGTGCAGGAACGGGAGGGCAAATTATTATTTAAATGGCAATAAATTGGGAGAGGGGGAAGTACAGAGAGACCTGGGTGTTCTTGTACACCAGTCACTGAAGGCGAGCATGCAGGTGCAACAGGCGGTCAAGAAGGCAAACGGTATGCTGGCCTTCATAGCAAAAGGGTTGGAATACAGGAACAGGGATACCTTGCTGCAGCTGTACAGGGCACTGGTGAGACCACACCTCGAGTACTGTGTACAGTTTTGGTCGCCTCATCTGAGGAAAGATGTTCTTGCCATGGAGGGGGTGCAGCGGCGATTCACCAGGCTGATACCAGGAATGGCGGGATTGACCTATGAGGAGAGACTATGTAGTTTAGGGATGTACACACTGGAGTTTAGAAGATTGAGAGGGGACCTCATAGAAGTGTATAAAATTCTGACAGGTCTAGACAGATTAGATGCAGAAGGAATGTTTCCCTTGGCGGGTGAGAACAGAACTAGAGGACATAATTTAAGGATAAGGGCTAAACCATTTAGGACAGAAATGAGGGGGAATTTCTTCACTCAGAGAGTGGTGAACCTGTGGAACTCATTGCCACAGAGGGCAGTGTACGCCAGCTCATTAAATATATTTAAGAGGGAATTAGATATATTTCTACAGGCAAAAGGGGTTAAGGGTTACGGAGAGAAGGCGGGGACGGGATACTGAATTGAAGGATCAGCCATGATCTCATTAAATGGCGGAGCAGGCTCGAAGGGCCGGATGGCCTACTCCTGCTCCTATCTTCTATGTATCTATGTATCTATGTAAGTACATCAGGGAGAAAGGAATAGAAGGATATGCTGATAGGGTGAGATGAAGTAGGGTGGGAGGAGGCTGGTGTGGAGCATAAACACCAGCACAGACCAGTTGGGCCGAATGGCCTTTTGGCGCTGTAAATTCTACATAGTGGGTTTTTTTTTGGCGGGGGGGGGGGCAGTTTCATAGAGAATCAGGGAACAGCACAGCACAGAAGGAGGCCATTCGGTCCATCGAGTCTGCGCCGGTTCTTTCGAAGAGCAATCCAGTTAGTCCCGCTCTTTCCCCACATCCCTGCAATTTTTTCTCCTTCACGTATTCATCCAACTCCCTTTTGAAGGCTACGATTGAATCTGGTTCCACCACCCTATCAGGCAGTACGTTCCAAATCCTAACCACTCGTTGTGTAAAAAAGTTTTTCCTCGTGTCGCCTCTGGTTCTTTTGCCAATCACCTTAAATCTGTGCCCTCTGGTTATCGACCCTTCAGCCATTGGAAACAGTTTCTCTTTATCTTATCGCATTACATTACATAACATTTACAGCACAGAAACAGGCCGTTCGGCCCAACAAGTCTATGCCGGTGTTTATGCTCCACATGAGCCTCCTCCCACACCTACTTAATCTAACCCTATTTCTCCTATATATTACATGGAATTAGACATTAGTCAGGATTATGTTTTCTTTAAAAATAAACGGTAGCCATTTTCTGGGGTGGATATTGATGGACCTCTGCCCGTGTCCTAACTCGCACCAAGTCCCGTTCGCCCATCTCCCCTGTGCTCGCTGACCTACATTGGCTCCCGGTGAAGCAACGCCTCGATTTCAAAATTCTCATCCTTGTTTTCAAATCCCTCCATGGCCTCGCCCCTCCTATCTCTGTAATCTCCTTCAGCCCCACAATCCCCCCGAGATATCTGCGCTCCTCTAATTCTGCCCTCTTGAGCATCCCCTGATTATAATCGCTCAACCATTGGTGGCCGTGCCTTCTGTTGCCTCGGCCCTAAGCTCTGGAATTCCCTCCCTAAACCTCTCCGCCTCGATACCTCTCTCTCCTCCTTTAAGACGCTCCTTAAAACCTACCTCTTTGACCAAGCTTTAGGTCACCTGCCCTAATTATCCTTATGTGGCTCGGTGTCAAATCTTTGTCTTTTAATACTCCTGTGAAGCGCCTTGGGACGTTTTACTATGTTAAAGGCGCTATATCAATGCAAGTTGTTGTTGAGCTGCTGTGTATGTTGAAGCTTTTTTTTTACTTCAAGATTTCAGTCATTTTTAAAATTTTAAACAAATAAGCCCTTTATTTACTCCCCTCCCCCATCACACCATCTCAATCTGCCTGAATCCTCCTCAGAAAGCAAGGTGGGGAGGTAAGGTGCGGGGGAGGGGGAAGACGGTCACCACACACGCCTCATGGCCGCTCCCGATGGCAGTAAAGTTCCAGCTGTCAGTCCCTCGAGCGCTGAATTCCGGAACATTCCGCGAGCGCCGAGTTCGGGAACTGCCGGGGCTAACTTTTGAGCCCTCAGCCTCGCTCGACGTGGCTCGACTGGCCAAAAGAGCCACGGGTCCTTTCATCCAGGTTCATGCAAGGGTCAGAGGTTAGCCCGCTGGCCTTTAACATTCCAAAGTTCAGAGATTCCCTGGTGGAATTTATGGGAATGCAATTGCGTTGGTCACAAGTTGGCCACGCAGTTCAAAGAACGCATTAAAAAAAAACACAGACAGGGTCAATGGCAGTTCATTCACACGACAAGGTTAACTTTGGTGAGAAGCTGTTTTGATTTTGCGATGAGGCTAAACTTGTAATGTAAACGAGCTGTGAACAGCGGAAGATTCTGAAGAAAAGCACGTTGAGTGAGCGTACTCTTAGCTCTGGTCCCGACTCAGCATTTACGCTACAACTATGTTGTTATGATGTGGAATGCGCTGTCTGAAAGGGTGCTGGAATATTTACTTGAAAAGGAAAACTTGCGTCTGTATAGTGCCTTTAACATAGTGGGTACGGTGGCATATTGGCTATGTTACTAGACTAGTAATCCAGAGGCCCTGGACTAATGATCTATGTCTGAGACATGAGATCAATTCTCCACCACGGGAGTAAATTCAGTTAATTAAATAAATCTGGAATGAAAAAGCTGGTATCAGTAATGGTGCCCATGAATACTACCAGATTGTTGTAAAAACCCATCTGGTTCACTAATGTCCTTTAGGGAAGGAAATCTGCCGTCCTCACCCGGTCTGGCCTATGTGTGACTCCAGATCCACAGCAATGTGGTTGACTCTTAACTGCCCTCTGTGGTTCAAGAAGGTGGCTCACCACCACCACCCTCCCTCTCGAGGGCAATTCGGGATGGACAATAAATGCCGGCCCACATCCCATGAATGAATTTTTTGAAAAATCCCAAGGGCGTTTCACAGGAGTGTTATCAAACAAAATTTGACCACAGAAGGAGATATTAGAACAGGTGACCAAAAGCTTGGTGGGTTTTAAGGAGTGTATTGAAAGAGGCGGAGAGGTTTAGGGAGAGAATTCCAGAGCTTAGGATCAATGCAGCTGAAGACATGGGTGCCAATGGCTGTGGAAGAATGAGAGGGGATCTTATTGAAACATATAAGATTCTGAAGGGGCTTGACAGAGTAGATGCAGGGAGGATGTTTCCCCTCGTGGGGGAATCTCGAACGAGGGGGCATAATTTCAGAATAAGGGGTCGCCCATTTAAATCGGAAATGAGGAGGAATTTCTTCTCTCAGAGGGTCGTGAATCTTTGGAATTCTCTTCCCCAGAGAGGTGTGGAGGCTGGGTCATTGAATATATTTAAGGTGGAGATGGTCAGATTTTTGAACGGTAAGGGAGTCGAGGGTTATGGGGAGCGGGCAGGGAAGTGGAGTTGAGGCCAAGATCAGATCAGCCATGATCTTATTGAATGGCGGAGCAGGCTCGAGGGGCCAAATGGCCTACTCCTGCTCCTATGCCTTATGAACTTATGGGGAAAGAGCAGGGGACGGTGGTGGGACTAATTGGACAGCTCTTTCAAAGAGCTGGCACAGGCACGACGGGCCAAAGGGCCTCCTGTGTTGTGCGATTTGATGAACTGCAACGTCACTTCACGGTGACCCTACAATTCTAAGTGCCAACTTGGCGCAGCGGTCGCATGCTTTCCTCTGAGGCAGAAGGTTGTGACTTCAAGTCTCAATCCAGGAGACTTAAGCACATAATCCAGGCGGACACTCCTGTGTAGCCACGGAGGGAGCGCTGTCTTCTTGTTCCGGAGGACCTAAAAGATCCCGTAACACCGTTCCAAAAAGAGCAGTGGGTTCTCATTTACATTTATCCTTCAATATTTATCCCTCAATCAACATCACTAAAAAAACAGATTTTCCGGTCATTATCACATTGCTGTTTGTGGGAGCTTGCTGGGCGCAAATTGGCTGCTGCGTTTCCCACATTACAACAGTGACCGCACTTCAAAAAGTACTTCATTGGCTGTAAAGCGCTTTGGGACGTCCTCTGGTTTTTCCTCACCTCGCCTCTGGTTCTTTTGCCAATCACCTTAATCTGTGCCTACCTAAAAAAAAAAGCAGACAAACATAGACATAACCTGGGGGCGTTTGTGTACAAATCTTTGAAGGTGGCAAGACAGGTTAACAAAGCAGGTAATAAAACTTATGGAATTCTGGGCTTTATAAATAGAGGCACAGTGTACAAAAGCTAGGAAGTTGTGCCAAACCGATATAAAACACTAGTTCGGCCTCCAAAAAAAACACTGAGGGAGTGTTGCATTGCTGGAGGTGCCATCATAAGATCACGAGATAACTATGGTTGAGGAAGGTAATTCGGTCCATCTTAATTCATCCAGCCAGAGTAGGGTTGCGCTGGAGTCTCCAGGAATTGAAGGTTCCTCTCCAGGACACTGCTGTGAGCAGCCCTGGAGAAAACTCATCGGGGCATTAAACATAAGAATTTAAGAAATAAGAGCAGGAGTAGGCCATGCGGCCCCTCGAGCCTGCTCCGCCATTCAATAAGATCATGGCTGATCATCGACCTCAACTCCACTTTCCCGCCCGATCCCCAAATCCCTTGATTCCCCTAGAGTCCAAAAATCTATCGATCTCAGCCTTGAATATACTCAACGACTGAGCAACCACAGCCCTTTCGGGTTTTCTTCATTTTCATTGAACACTTCTGTTTATCGGTAAAAACCGACAGGGAAAAAGGCTGTTTGACTGACAGTAAAGAATCATCCAATTGGGTAATGAGTCTTTTGGTTTTCCGATTGACCGGGAATGGCGGTATCCTGTGGGGATGGACATGTTGAGCGACCAATGGCGGGAGTGTGGGGGGCAGGGCGGTTGGAGGCCGGAGGTCATGTGCTGAAATCTCCAGGAATATCTCCAACCAGAGTTGGCACCCCTAATCCCGAGAGACCCCACAGTCCACCCCATTGCAGTGTCCATCTTAACTGGTTCCAAGGTTTTCATAAGAAATAGGAGCAGGAGTCGGCCATACGGCCCCTCGAGCCTGCTCCACCATTCAATAAGATCATGGCTGATCCTCGACCTCAACTCCACTTTCCCGCCCGATCCCCATATCCCTTGATTCCCCATGAGTCCAAAAATCTATCGATCTCAGCCTTGAATATACTCAAAGACTCAGCATCCACAGCCCTTTAAACATAGAAACATAGAAACTAGGAGCAGGAGTAGGCCATTCGGCCCGTCGAGCCTGCTCCACCATTCAATACAATCATGGCTGATCATCCAAATCCAGTACCCTGTCCCTGCTTTCTCACACAGAATCCCCATCGAGCCTGCACCAACACATATCCCACCCTATCCCCGTAACCCCACGTATTTAATTCCCCCTAACATATCCCACCCTATCCCCGTAACCCCACGTATTTAATTCCCCCTAACATATCCCATCCTATCCCCGTAACCCCACATATTTAATCCCCCCCCTAACACTAATGGTCAATTTACCATAGCCAAATCAACCTAACCCGCACATTTTTGGACTGTGGGAGGAAACCGGAGCACCCGGAGGAAACCCACGCAGACACGGGGAGAATGTGCAAACTCCACATAGACAGTCACCCGAGGCGTAGAGAATTCCAAAGATTCACAACCCTCTGAGTGAAGAAATTCTTCCTCATCTCAGTCTTAAAAGGCCGACCCCTTATCCTGAGACTATGCCCCCTAGTTCCAGACTCTCCAGCCAGGGGAAACAACCTCTCAGCATCTACCCTGTCAATCCCCCTCAGAATCTTACATGTTTCAAGGAGCTCACCTCTCATTCTTCTAAACTCCAGAGAGTACAGGCCCAATCTACACAATCTCTCCTCATAGGACATCTTACCTGTTCAAAAAAAAAAGGACCTGTACAGCAGTTAATATGGTAGTTCAGCTCCTTGCTCGACACTGATAAGGCGGGAGAGCGGCTCCCACTTCCTCAGTTACCTTATTTACCGTTGTTGCCTGCATAGTGTTTCTGTAAAATTCCGGGGCCTTTCTGTGGATCCACGCTGCCACCCTGAGTGGATGTTGTCGGTTGTCATCTTGTGTCCCCACCTCTCCCCCAACTCTTTTCATGCAGGGCTGGAAAATTCCACTCACCCACTGCAGTGAGGAGGGGTGGGGGGGAGGATTGCGGGTGGGGAGATACTTTGCTGCTTTCGCGAGGCTTGGAAACAACTGCAGCTCACTAGCCTGCGAGTTAACAGCAGTGTCTCTCCTCGATTAGGGTTTCTTTCTCCCATTGGACAGACTGGGGCCTTCTTCCCAAAGGAAGGAGTTCCAGGTCTAACACACGCAGCAGATTTTATTCATGCTGAGAACTGTTTTTTTTTGTCTAATTAACAGTGTGCAGCAGATGAGAAGTTGTTAGTCTGCATTCCTCCAATTCCGACCCCTTCTGTGCTTCCCCCCACTTCCATCGTGCCACCATTGGGTGTGCCTGCAGCCGTCTATGACCTAAGCTCAGGAATTGCCTCCCTAAACCTCTCGACCTTTCTCATGTGTCAGCCGTGGCTAAGAGGCGATCTTATTGAAACATATAAGATTGTGAAGGGGCTTGATCGGGTGGATGCGGGGAGGATGTTCCCGATGATGGGTGAAACTAGAACTAGGGGGCATAGTCTTAGAATAAGGGGCTGCTCTTTCAAAACTGAGATGAGAAGGAACTACTTCACTCAGAGGGTGGTAGGTCCATGGAATATGCTGCCCCAAAAGTCCGTAGAAGCTACATCATTACATAAATTTAAAACAGAAATACACAGTTTCCGAGAAGTAAAGGGAATTAAAGGTTACGGGGAGCGGGCAGGAATTTGGACATGAGTCTAGGTTCAGATCGGTCATGGCCCTGTGGGTAGTGGAGCGGGCCCAGGGGCCGTGTAGCCTGATCCTGCTCCTATTTCGTGTGTCCAATTCTGTTAGGTTCAGGAGATGGTTCTGTGATAGTAGATTGGAGGTTAGGATCAGATCAGCCATGATCTTATTGAATGGCGGAGCAGGCTCGAGGGGCCGATTGGCCTACTCCTGCTCCTATTTCTTATGTTCTTATGTTCAGTGGGTAACCCTCTCGCCTCTGAGTCAGAAGGTTGCGAGTTCAAAGTCCCCACTCCAAAAATCTAGGCCGACACTCCAGCGCAGTGCTGAGGGAGCGCTGCACTGTCAGAGGTACCGTCTTTCGGATGAGACGTTAAACCAGGGCCCCGTCTGCCCCCTCGGGTGGATGTAAAAGATCTCACGGCCACTATTTTGAAGCAGAGCAGGGGGGAGTTCTCCCCGGTGTCCTGGGGCCAATATTTAGCCCTCACTTAGCATCACTAAAAACAGATTATCCGGCCATTATCACATTGCTGTGTGCAAATTGGCTGCCGGGTCTCCTACATTACAACAGTGACTCCACTTCAAAAAGTACTTCATTGGCTGGAAAGCGCTTTGGGACGTCCTGAGGTCGTGAAAGGCGCTATAGAAATGCAAGTCTTTTTTGATACACTGGAGGACACAGCAGTGGAATGCAAGGTTCCAGCTCCCGCCAAAATGGGGGGGGATGGAGGGGGTAGGTGGGGTGTTCTGAGGGAAGCAGAGACTGGACATGATGGGTCTCTATGAGGCAGCAAAATTGGCGATCTGGATATAATTATCCTTCGACTGTTGTCAGCCGGAGATGGGGAGGGGAAGGAGTGCCCCCAACAGAAGACCTGCTCTCTGAGCAATAAGCGGCTTCCAAGTTTTTCCTCACGAAGTAAAAACACAGGCTTTCCAACTTCACCCTCACGTCTGAAACGTGTTACCTGGCCTTTTAATTGAAATAGATGCACACTCATTACTTCACTCGCTGCTATCTTTGGCATGTAGAGAATAAAGCATTTGCAACAACCCAAAAGCCCCCCCTGACTAAGATCCTCCTCCGCAAACCCCCCAACATTGCACTCTCGACCCGTGGCCTGGGCTTGACCCACATCAATTTTCCAAGGGTCTGACAATTTTACAATAAACAGCCCTGTAAACAATAACGTTCTATTAGAGGCAGCCCTTGTTAACACAAACGGCCGATGAGATCTCTCTCTCTCTCTTCCTCCCTTTCTCTCTTTCTCCACTAATAAACCACAAAATAAGGCGTTCATTGGGTTTCTCTCTCTCTCTCTCTCTCTCAGAAAACCAATCCACGTTGGATGGAGATCTCGTCATTCTCACTTCCTGCTCCCTGTTGCTTCTATATTTTTTTTTGGGGCCAGCGGATTAGAGCCAACAATAGCAGGAACCCATCTTGTGCCACCAGTGTGGGACAATGCCACATTCTTGTCATGTGCTCTTTTATTTCCACTCGTCTCACACTTTGAAAGGGCCCTTGGCTGGTTGCCAAAATATCTTCCAAAGAAAGTCTTGGCGTCAGAATCCTCCTGAAAAAAATCAAAACTACCAGAAATAGTTGCCGTTAACTCAAGAAAAAAAGGTCGACTGCTGCCGCCGATTTTGTTTAAGTAATCTGTAAGCAGTGAATATTGATGATATAACTGGGCTAAACTAGCCGGGAGGACTCGCTGACTGTGAGTCATTGCTAACCGTGTATAGGGATTGGGAGGGACTGTCCCAGTAAAGAAAGACTAGCGTTTATATCGCGCCTTTCATGACCTCAGGACGTGCCAAAGCGCTTTACAGCCAATGAAGTACTTTTATTGAAGTGCGGTCACTGTTGTAATGTAGGAAACGCGGCAGCCAATTTGCGCACAGCAAGCTCCCACAAACAGCAATTGTGATAATGACCAGATAATGTGTTTTTTTTTAGTGATGTTGCTTGAGGGATAAATATTGGCCCCAGGACACCGGGGATAACTCCCCTGCTCTTCTTTGAAATGGTGCCATGGGATCTTTTACATCCACCTGAGAGAGCAGGCGGGGGCTCAGTTTTAGCGTCTCATCCGAAAGACGGCACCTCCAACAGTGCGGCACTCCCTCAGCACTGCACCGGGAGTGTCAGACTAGATTTTTGTGCTCAAGTCCCTGGAGTGGGACTTGAACTCACGACCTTCTGACTCGGAGTCAAGAGTGCTGCCCACTGAGCCACGGCTGACATTTCGATTGCCTCGGTTGGCTCAAAGGTCACTCCTGGAGACAGGATGTCAAAGGCGATGGGATGCAATTAGAAAGAGGAAGTGTCAGTAAGGCTGAGCAGGCAGTAGAAACTCGCTGGGTTGAATTGAGGAATAGAAAAAGATGCGAGACTTTGGTCGGAGTCGTCTACAGACCGCCTGATAGCGGTGAGAAAGGAGTGGGATGCAGAAATACGGAACGCAGAGAAGCTAGCGGAGAACATGGGAAACTTTCATTTTCACAGGGACTGGGAGAAGTAGGAAAGCTGGAGTCCCAAAGGCAGCAAATTTTGAGAGACAGTTTGCTGGAACGATATTGTTCTTGAACCAACAAGAGGGCAGACCATACTCGGTTTAACGATGAGTCATGAGCCAGAATAAGATAATCCAACAGTAAGGGAACGTCTAGCTCACAGTGACCACAATATGATTGACTACGATATTTGAGACTACCTCATCGCATTTAGAAAATACTTGGATGTGCGTTGAAGTGCCGTCAGCTACAGGGCTATGGACCAAGAGCTGGAATGCGGGATTAGGCTGGGTAGCTCTTTTTCGGCCGGCACGGACACGATGGGCCGAGCGGCCTCCTTCTGTGCCGTCAACTTCTACGGTTCTATAAAGGGGAGAAGGGCGAGTCATAAACCAAGGTGTTCAATTTAGACTTTGAAGGAATGAGGCAGAAATTGGCCACCATTAACTGGGCAGAACTGTTAACGGGTAGAACTACAGATAAAAGAAAGACTTGCATTTCTATAGCGCCTTTCACGACCGCCAGACATCCCAAAGCGCTTTACAGCCAATGAAGTACTTTTTGAAGTGTAGCCACTGTTGTAATGTAGGAAACGCGGCAGCCAATTTGCGCATAGCAAGCTCCCACAAACAGCAATGTGATAATGACCGGATAATCTGTTTTTAGTGATGTTGATTGAGGGATAAATGTTGGCCCAGGACACCGGGGAGAACTCCCCTGCTCTTCTTCGAAATAGCACCACAAGATCGTTTACGTCCACCTGAGAGAGCAGACGGGGGCCTCGGTTTAACGTCTGATCCGAAAGACGGCACCTCCGACAGTGCAGCACTCCCTCAGTACTGCACTGGGAGTGTCCGCCTAGATTTTTGTGCTCAAGTCTCTGGTGTGGGACTTTGAACTCCACAACCTTCTGACTCAGAGGCGAGGGTGCTACCCACTGAGCCACAGCTGACACAATAAGGGAACGGCTAGCTCACAGTGACCACAATATGATTGAAATCGATATTAGGTTTGAGAGGGAGAAGGGTGAGTCATGAACCAAGGTGTTAAATTTAGACTTTGAAGCAATGAAGCAGAAATTGACCACCGTAAACTGGGCAGGACTGTTAACAGGTAGAACTACAGATAACTACAGTGGGAGGTGTTCAAAGTGTTTGGTACAATACAAGACCTGTACAATACAAGACCTGTACATACCCCTGAAGGGCAAGAGCTGTGTAATTAAAACATCTTGGTCAACAAGAGAGGTGATCTATATAAAGCTGAAAGAAAGGGCTCACACAAATGCAAAGAATAGTGGAGAATAGGCACAAGTCAGGAGTGTGATGGAATACTCTCCACTTGCCTGGATGAGTGCAGCTCCAACAACACTCAAGAAGCTCGACACCATCCAGGACAAAGCAGCCCGCTTGATTGGCACCCCATCCACCACCTTAAACATTCACTCCCTCCACCACCGGCGTACCGTGGCTACAGTGTGTACCATCTACAAGATGCACTGCAGCAACTCGCCAAGGTTTCTTCGGCAGCACCTCCCAAACTCGCGACCTCTTCCACCTAGAAGGACAAGGGCAGCAGGCGCGTGGGAACACCACCACCTCCAAGTTCCCCTCCAAGTCACACACCATCCTGACTTAGAAGTATATCGGCCGATCCTTCATTGTCACTGGGTCAAAATCCTGGAACTCCCTCCCTAACAGCACTGTGGGAGCACCTTCACCACACGGACTGCAGTGGTTCAAGAAGGCAGCT
>CM059450.1:11593250-11599313 GCA_030390025.1 Squalus acanthias
TAGGCCACAACTAGAGTATTGTGTCCAGTTCTGGTCACCACACTTCAGGAAGGATGTGAAGGCCCTTGAGAGGGTGCAGAGGAGATTTACAAGAATGGTTCCGGGGATGGGGGATCTTAGCTACAAGGACAGGTTGGAGAAGCTGGATTTGTTTTCATTAGAGCAAAGGTGGTTGAGGGGGTGATTTGATAGAAGTGTACAAGATTATGATGGGTTTGGATAGGCTAGACGGGGAAAGGCTGTTCCCACTAGTTGATGGTACAAGGACTAGGGGACACAGATTTAAGGTTTTGGGCAAGAGATACAGGGGGGGGATGTGGAAAAAGACTTTTTTTGCACAGCGAGTGGTGAGAACCTGGAATTCGCTGCCGACGGAAGTGGTGGAAATGGAGACATTCAATCACAGAATCCCCACAGTGCAGATAGAGGCCATTTCGGCCCATCGAGCCTGCACCGACACATATCCCACCCTATCCCCGTAACCCCACGTATTTAATCCCCCTAACACTAAGGGTCAATTTATCATAGCCAAATCAACCTAACCTGCACATCTTTGGACTGTGGGAGGAAACCGGAGCACCCGGAGGAAACCCACGCAGACACGGGGAGAATGTGCAAACTCCACACAGACAGTCAACCGAGGCCAGATTCGAACCCAGGTCCCTGGCGCTGTGAGGCACCAGTGCTAACCACTATGCCACCGTGTTGCTCAATGTTTTCAAGGGGAGACTGGATAGGCACTGGAGGGAAATAAACTCGCAGGGCTACGGGGATGGAGCAGGGGGGAATGGGACTGACTGGATTGCTCTACAGAGAGCCGGCACGGACTCGATGGACCGAATGGCCTCCTTCTGTGCCGTTATGACTCTATGACACGCTGAAGAAAACTGGAGCAAAAAATAAAAAGGCCCCTTAACTCTCCTCAAATTAATCCGAGTGTCACAAAAGCAAAAAAGAGAAAACAACCTGAAGTGACAATCTATAAGATCTTTATTAACTTTCATGGAGGAGAAACATCACGAGAACCAAAATAGAAGCAGCTTCATTGAGCTCATGTACACAAATGATGGCTAAAGATACAAAACTAGGCGTTTCTGTCATCCGAGATCTTTATATCATACATTATTTCAATATATATATTATGTACAATATTACACCACAACCCCATAAATACGAGTTCTTCCCCCCCCCCCCCCCGCCCCCCACAGACCCTCCCCAGAGTGGAGGCCCCCCGACTCCAGGCACCTTTGGCGCCCTGCAGAAAAGTTTAGAAAGGGGCGATTGCCCGCAGGCTCCTGAGCAAAACCAGAGGCAGGAGCCTCGCAGTTTGGCTGGTTTTTCAACAAAAACAAAAACAAAAAAAACTCCTTACGCACAGTTACTCAAGAGTACACAGCTAGGTCAAGGATGGAGAGGGGAGTAGCAGCTAACGTTTGGCAGGAAGGAGACCGACATTGTACAAGTGTAGGAATATCTCCACCCCCCACCCCCCTCAAAAAACAGGAAAGACCATGCAGAAATGTCTACTGGAACAACAAGGAATGATCTTCGCCCATTTACAATCACAGATTGGGATCTGCTCGGAGGAGGAAGCACAGATGTGTGTGGACCACGTGCTGCTTCCCCTCCCCTCAAATACAACAGACCCCTTTTGCACATGGTATTAGTTACAAAACAAGGGTCCAACAGGCAACGTTTCTCCTCAAGTCATCACTTTTACCTGAACAGCTGAAACCTCGGAAGATTTCACAAGGAATATAGTTTTCTAACAAAAAAAAAAGGAATCTAAACTTCAAGCGGTCTTGGGGAAAATCAACAGGAAATGGCGGAGAAAAAAAAAAAAAAAATCAGATAAGAAAAATGTGGTTTTAAAAACATATTTCTTTGTTCCAACGTTGGAGGAAAACTTCACACTAACTCAAGAGAAAGCCCCGGTCTAGTGACTCAGCAACTTCAAAGAGCACCATAACTCTCCATAGCCCTCCGAGGATGCTTCAATGGCATGGGTGGTATTACCTGAACTGTGGTGGTATTATAAAAATCCAGGGGTCGGGGGGGGGGGGGGGGGCTTGTAAGAGAATAGGCTGATGGGACAGTCGAGGTCTTGGCTTCAAACGTGAACGCTCAGGATTACCCAAACACACTTGGCCTCAGTAGTTTGTGTTGGGGCAGGAGAGCCCCCATTCTCCACCTGATGACCACACGACCAGTTCCAACGTGGGCGGGAATACTAGACAATGGAGATTCAAATCATCTAAACTCAGGATCTTCCTCTATCTCTCCCCCTGCCCCAAGCAAAAAATAAATGCCCTCATGGAAGCCAATGGAATAGTACAAAACTGAGGGGTGGGTGGGGTGGGGGGGGGGGAGGGTGCGAGTTACAGATTTAAAAAACCCCTAAACTACCAATCTTGCGTTAACAGGCAAGAACATTGGATCGATTTATCCTGTGCAGCTTGTTGGGGTAGCTTATTTCATCTTACGGAATTAATTATCGCAGTTACATAAGAAATAGGAGCAGGAGTGGGCCATTCGGCCCTTCGAGCCTGCTCCGCCATTCAATAAGATCATGGCTGATCTTCTACCTCATCTCCACTTTCCTGCACTATCCCCATATCCCTTAATATTCAAAAATCTATCGATCTCTGTTGACATTGGCAACAAAAATAAATAAATAAATAAATCATCTGCCTTTAAGAACCAGGCTTGACCAGAGCCAAATAGTGCCCTGGGGTAAAATGCCCACTTGCCAAAGATTTGCTTGTTCAAACAATTGCTGAAGTAGATCAGGAGAATGGTTACGAAGCAAATCTTCTTCCAATGACAGTGAAGCAAGTGTGCATTTCTGGATTGCTTTTGGCACAATACGACCAGCTAAATGCTAAAGCGGATACCAGGAGGTGTGTAGAAACCCAGAGATACACGGGTGGGGAAGCAAACTATGGATATCGTACATCACCGCAAAAAAGGTATATAAAAAAAAAAATTACAAAGCCAGACTTTTTAGGTGGCAACGTAATGGCTGCATTTTTTTTTTTAAAAAGCACATTGGATTTACCTGCGACAATTGTCTCAAAAAGGGTTGTACAGGAACATGGCCTGCTTCAGCATAGCCACATTTTGTCGAGATGGCGACAGTAATCCAGAAGGAAAACGCAAAGTTGGGGCAAAGCCTTAAGCCAGCCATTAAGATGTCTTGATGTAACTCTGAGAGGAAGGGGTCCCTCTGGTTTAACCCAATTTTGAAAACTGGCTCCATTGAGACAGGAACCCGTAAAGCAACTTCTGCGGCCTTGTCGGCGGAGGCGGGATTGAGGGCCATCTTATTCCAGTGCAATGGGCACCATGTACAACCCCCGCCGCCCCCCCCCCCCTCGAGCAAAAAGAGAAGAGAAGGGCCTCAAACCATCCGAGCGTGTTCTTGAAGGCTGCCTTATGAATTCCAGCTCCCTGTTCCCAGCTGTTGGTGTGGTAGCTCACGGTTCCTGGTGGCTTTGGGGAGGGGGGGGGCGGAGAACAGGAACGCTGCACTTGTTACGTGAATGAAGCAAATGGAACAAGTTGTTCACTCCTGGAGGACACGCTCATTTAAAAAAAAAAGGAAAATATTTGTGCGGTAAAATCAAAGGGGAAAAACTATACGCAGAGCACAAACTGGCACTGTGTGTAATATTGGGATGACTAGCAACCTTCATAAGTAATGGAAATGATACAGTAATTGGAATTCAATCTGGTACACTGTTCGACAGTGCGTGACCGGGGGAATAAACAAACATTCAGAAGCAAGGAGCTTCTGATCAAACCAGGAGATCTTCACACTTGCAAACTGAGCTAATAATCTTCTGAAGGACTTTCTGAACTTCCAATAGAGCGCGCCACCCGCCGCTGCCCTCCCCATCACTAACAATGTAACGATCGACTCACTTCCAATATCAGTTGGTGAATATGCAGAAAATTTTTAATGCACCTCGTCCGACAAAAGGGGAGGGAGAATCCCTCTGCAATCTGGTGAGCGTGTTGGATTTGCCACAGACATGCGACTGCAGTCTCCCAGCTGCCAAGGGCGGCTCGCGTGGTTAGTTGGAGAAGAGTGGCACTGATAGCACCGGGTTACCAAGGAGATACAATTCACCCCCCCCCCCACCCAACCTAACCCCCTGAACACTGCTATTGCAGATGGAGGTCACCGAGTTCACCACCGTCAAAAATAAAAACACAGGCCAACACTGGCATCTCTCCACTGGTGCCCTGGTCAGCACAGCTACCCTGGCAGACGGTTAAGAACCCAATGTTTAGACTGGCAAGAGTCTGGTATTTAAATAAAATTTCCTGGATTGGAATTTCCTGCCAATTTTACACCAAGTTATCGGGACTTGCGAAGTCTATGCAGCGAAATGCTATTCTTGGGGGAGGGAGGGAGTCAAATTTTGTTATTAGATTTACTCCAGGATAAAGAACACGGCAATAATGAGGCCGGGGTGGTGGTGGGGGGGGGGAAAGAGTTAGGCCTCAGGCCTCGTTGTATTGCTGCGTTGCCATGACGACCGTTCATTCGCCGATGTGGTGTGGAGCCGCACGCGCGTCACACAAAGATCCAGATTCGGCTCCTGGTCTGTCTGGAGTCAGCGGGATTTAGCCGAGGCAACGTCGATGGCTCTAGAATGGGCCTAATAAAAAAAAATTTAAAAATCCCAAAAAATTCAGTTTAGAGGGGGGTCAGTTTAAACTAACCCGCCGGGCGGGAAACCAGGGGGATCGGGAGGACCGCTGGAGTTTACAGCCCCGTCAGATATTACACTCAACGGGAATAAAAGCAACTTTGCACCCGATCCGGTCAGTTCCCCGAGGGGGGAGAAAAAAGGCCAGGTTAAAATTACCCCCTCCAAGTGTGGTCTGAAAGTTCTACAGCGGCCAATACAATCCAACCATTCCAGGCAAGTCAAGAGCAAAAAAAAAAAATGCTCCACGTGAAAATCAAGTATTCACCTACAAATTAAACGGTTTGTGTTAATAAATACGCGCTTTAAATGAGAACACACTAAATGAGTATGGCAAAAAAAAAAAACACAACACTTGGCTGGGAGAGTGTTGCCGTTAAGCGGCGCGGCCGTCTTGAGATCCCGCGCAGGCCGTTCGCCGGCTGTTGTATGTGAGGAAAAACAGCGAATGCGCGGAAATTTAAAGGGGCCACGCACAGCCAGTTCAAGGACCAGCGCAGCGGGGAACAAGAAAAAAAAGATTGGCGACCGCTCCTCCGAATCGCAACACGAGCAGTCACGGCAGCTCATTCCCAGACAAGGCGGCTGGCCCGACGAACCGCAACGCTTCGCCGAGTGTTTGGTCACGGTCACGCCCTCTAGACCAGAGGCCAGTCCGGATTACTAGTGTAACTGTGGTTAAAAAAGTCACATGATTTGGGGGGGGGCGGGGGAAGGGGCACAAAATGGAGGGGAAGACGGTATCCGTTCCAAAGCTGCTCGTGGAAACGGGCCCCGGTATCCGCGGAGGGCTCGATGCATTCCAGCTCGCTGCTCACGGGCCAGGGGGCCGTTGAAAAATTCCAGTTAAAGCCCTTCGAGGGGGAAAGAACGGCTCAGAAATGGGTCGAAAGTCACGACACAATAGGGGAGTAAAACTTCCCTCGCGGACTCGGGCCTGGGGACCCCATTGACCTCCCGCCAAAAGAACCTATCCTTCAAACGCACATCAGTGTTGACCGGAAGCTGCTGATGGGGGCCGCCATTAACCCACAGGTAAGCCTCTCAGTTTAAGCTCTCCGCATTACCCTGGCACAGATTCTCCCAAGTCTTTCTGTGCCCTCGGGACTGATTAGAGGCAGCCTTTGTCCCCAGTTATAGCTGCCCAGCCTGTTGTAGACTACCCGATATACAATCCCCCAACATTAAAAAAAAATCACATTCTTAAAACAAGTTGACCAGTGTTGATATGCTTGGTTCAGGCAATATCGATCAAGGCGACTTGATATAAAGTGGAGTTGAGGCCAAGATCAGATCAGCCACGATCTTATTGAATGGCGGAGCAGGCTCGAGGGGCTGTAGGGCC
>CM059450.1:11600040-11725835 GCA_030390025.1 Squalus acanthias
GATCAAGAGTGGGAACCATGACTGATTTTTTCAGGGCTACTTGGGACCATTTGCAGCCCGAAGATGAGTTGCCTCAGCTCATACCTCCTGCTCCATCTGACCCAGTTGGAGACACCCAAACTGGGAGCCCTGCACGCAATAACCAAGTGCCTGTCCCACTTATCGGTCTATCGTTTACAAAGTCTAGCACAGGCCGACACTAGACAAGAGTCCCTCCACAATGATCTGTAGCATCAAGGTGACAATAATACATGTTATTGTCACAGAGATAGCCCCTCCCTATCTCTCTAACCTCCTCCAGCCCCACAACCCTCGGAGATCTGCTGCGTTCCTCTATCTCTGGCCTCTTGCGCATTCCCCACTTCCAGCGCCCCACCATTGGCGGCCGTGCCTTCAGCCGTCTCGGCCCCAAGCTCTGGAATTCCCTCCCTAAACCTCTCCGCCTCCCTCCTCCTCCTTTAAGACGCTGCTTAAAACCTACCTCTTCGACCAACCTTTTGGTCACCTGTCCTAAAGTCTCCTTCATTGGCTCCGTGTCAATTTACATCCGATAACGCTCCGGTGAAGCAATGCTCCCTTTAATGTTTTTGCGGCGCACGGCGCCTTTAAAGGGGCTTCAAAATACCGCGATTCACCGTTTTTTCCAATTGAAAAGCCGGCGAGCCGGTTGCGTGGGCGGTCCAGGCAGCCGCGCGGCTCGAAGAGAACATCGCTGCGAAGCGTCTTGGAGAAGTTTTTAACTACGTTAAAAGCGGCTACATAAAATACTAGTTGTAAAAAATTCAGTAGCAATACTTAAAAGATGAATCGCTTACACATTGCTAAACCCACACATGTTGGGTGACGGCGGCGCAGTCACTGCTTTAATCAATTACTCATTACTGTAGAAAGTTGATGCTCAGTTAACTCGATCCAGTATGCGAGGCGTTGGCATTTTGTTAACACTAGACAACCCCTGAAGGGAGGAAGCACATTGTTGCA
Source organism: Squalus acanthias (assembly GCA_030390025.1). Taxonomy (NCBI): domain Eukaryota; kingdom Metazoa; phylum Chordata; class Chondrichthyes; order Squaliformes; family Squalidae; genus Squalus; species Squalus acanthias. The sequence continues at coordinate 11,601,022 of CM059450.1, forward strand.
AATATACTTCAACACCCCTCTTGTATTGCTTTCGTTATTCTTTGACAGGAACGGCCTCGACTGGGGTCTGGAAATTAAAGTATTTAATTACCGCTAATTTGAGTGTCGATTCCGACTTGGCATCAATATTTCGAGCTGTGTCTGTTAAGCTCACGTTTGTCTCTCATCTGTTAAGTCCTTAAATGAACAGATAAGTGGAGGAGAAGCATCCGGAAAGGCGCCGAACACCTCGAGTCTCTTCACCGGGAGCAAGCGGAAGCCAAGCGCAAACAGCGGAAGGAGCGCACGTCAACCCAAGCACCCCACCCACCCGCCCCCTTTCAACCACCGTCTGCCCCACCTGTGACAGAGACTGTCGGTCCCGCATTGGACTCATCAGTCACCTGAGAACTCATTTAGTGTGGAAGCAAGTCATCCTCGGTTCCGAGGGACTGCCTAAGAGAAGAAGTCCCTAAATGGCCGATTGTTAGGGGTAAAAAAGGCTGCGTTAAACTGCCAGTGGTGACGCACTTCCGCGCGTCAACCCCAGCACATCAGCACACCCCAAAGACCAGGCGGGAAAGGCACCATATTGTTCGATAATGTTGAAGTACAAGCGGTTAGATTGGTGGCAGTGCCCATTGCCACGCCAATCCAATGTGCCATGGGAGTGGCGAGACGAGAGCTTGCACCCACTCGGCAAGCTCAGGAGGGGATAGGGAGTCGAGACCAGACACTCCCTACATTGGCAATCAAACCAACTTTATAGCGATCCCGGTCGCGCCGCCATTTTAAAATTCGCATCCTGCTGTTCAAATCCCTCCGTGGCCTCGCCCCTCCTTATCTCTGTTAAACTCCTCCAGCCCCACAACCCTCAGAGATCTCTGCGCTCCTCCAATTCTGGCCTCTTGCACATCCTTGATTTTCGCCGCTCCACCATTGGCGGCCGTGCCTTCAGCTGCCGGGGCCCTCAGCTCTGGAATTCCCTCCCTAAACCTCTCCGCCTCTCTCTCCTCCTTTAAGACGCTCCTTAAACCCTACCTCTTTGACCAGGCTTTTGGTCACCTGCCCAAATCTCTCATGTGGCTCGGTGCCAAGTTTTGTTTGACAACGCTCCCGTGAAGCGCCTTGGGATGTTTTACTACGTTAAAGGCGCAAGTTGATGTTGGATAATCCATTGGCAACCAAACCTCTTAATTCATCTCTGTGGACTGACCAAGCCTAAACCACCTAACCAGCCCATCAGATTAGCTGCTTGTGTCTCGGTAAAACGCGCGACTCTGCTGCTCTGTCTGTGCACGAGTGACTCATTCAGTAGGGTTGTGAATTGGGACGTGCGGAGTCAGAACAGTCAGCCACTGCTTCAGTGAGTCGCCAACTGGCTCTCCCGGAGATGTCCCGAACAAAATGGCTGCTGATCAAAGCGAAGGGTGGCGATAAACGCCAGGCGGCTCCAGCAGTCATTCCTCCCAGCAGTCGGTTACCAAGCTGTACTGGAAGAGGCCTTCGAGTAGGCCGTCTGCCTCATCGCTCTCCTGGAAAATAGTCATGGTGATCGTGTGTGGGGGGGGGGGGGGGGGGGGGGGGGAGAAACACGAAGCCATTCAGCCCCTCAACTTAACTGCTGTTGAAACCCTCATCCATGCCTTTATCACCTCGAGACTTGACTACTCCAACGTACTCCTGGCCGGCCTCCCTAGTTCTACCCTCCATAAACTTAATGTCATCCAAAACTCTGCCTCCAGAGTGTTAACTCGCACCAAGTCCCACTCGCCCATCACCCCCCGTGCTCGCTGACCTGCATTGGCTCCCAGTTAAGCAACGCCACGATTGAAAAATTCTCATCCTGGTTTTCAAATCCCTCCATGGCCTCGTCCCTCCCCATCTCTGCAACCTCCTCCGGCCTAACAACCCTCTAGACCTCTGCGCGCCACCTATTCTGGACTTTGGAACATCCCCGATTTTAATCGCTCCACCATTGGCGGCCGTGCCTTCGGTTGCCTAGGTCCGAAGCTCTGGAATTCCCTCCCTAAACCTCTCCGCCTCTCTCTCCTCCTTTAAAACCTACCTCTTCGACAAAGATTTCGGTCATCCGCCCTAACATCTCCTCATATGTCTCGGTGTCAGATTTTGGTTTTTTTTTGTTAACCCTCCTGTGAAGCGCCTTCGGGCGTTTTATTACTTTAAGGCGCTATATAAGTATAAGTTGTTGTTGTTCCGCCATTCAATCAGATCGTGGCTGATCTGTATCTTAACCCCATCGACCCGCCTTGGTTCTGTAACCCTTGATATCCTTACCCAACAAAAACCTATCGATCTCAGTTCTGAAATTTTCAATTGACTCCCTCAGCCTCAACATCTTCTTGAGTGAGAGCGTTCCAGATTTCCACTGCCCTGTGTGTGAAGTGGCACTTCCTGACATCACCCCTGAACGGCCGAGCTCTCATTTGAAGGTTACACCCACTTAAGAGTCTCAACGGCACAGGAGGCCGCCATTCGGCCCATCCCGGCTCTCTGCAGAGCAATCCAGTCAGTCCCTATCCCCGTAGTCCTGCAAGTTTATTTCCCTCAAGTGCCTATCCAGTCTCCCCTTGAAAACATGGAGTGTCTCCGCTTCCACCACGTCCGTCGGCAGCGAGTTCCAGGTCCTCGCCACTCACTGCATAAAAAAGTTTTTCCTCACATCCCCCCTGTATCTCTTGCCCAAAACCTTAAATCAGTGTCCCCTAGTCCTTGTACCATCAACTCGTGGGAACAGCCTTTCCCCGTCGAGCCTATCCAAACCCGTCATAATCTTGTACACCTCGATCAAATCACCCCCTCAACCTCCTTTGCTCTAATGAAAACAAATCCAGCTTCTCCAACCTGTCCTTGTAGCTAAGATCCCCCATTCCCGGAACCATTCTGGTAAATCTCCTCTGCACCCTCTCAAGGGGCCTTCACATCCTTCCTAAAGTGTTGTGACCAGAACTGGACGCAATACTCCAGTTGTGGCCTAACCAGCGCTTTATAAAGATTCAGCATAACTTCTCTACTTTTGTACTCAATACCTCTATTTATGAAACCCCAGGATCCCATATGCTTTGCTAACCACTCTCTCAATATGTCCAACTTGGTCTGGACTTTCCCCCACCAGAGGAAATAGTTTCTCGATATCTAGCAGGAAAGTCTAGGTTTGATCCTTGGTCTATGCTGAGTTAGCTGATACCCAGTCAGGACAGCAACTGCAGTGCTACATTTAGCTGCAGCATTTAATCTGTCTCTGTCCCTTTGTAATGTACTGCTCTCCTATTCACACAATTTACTGTGCCTCCCAACTTAATCTAATTTGCAAGCTTTTTTGTTAAAAATTCGTTCATGGGATGTGGGCGTCGCTGGCAAGGCCGGCATTTATTGCCCATCCCGAGTTGCTCTTGAGAAGGTGTGGTGAGCCGCCTTCCTGAACCGCTGCAGTCCGTGTGGTGATGGTGCTCCCACAGTGCTGTTAGGGAGGGAGTTCCAGGATTTTGACCCAGCGACGATGAAGGATCGGCCGATATATTTCTAAGTCAGGATGGTATGTGACTTGGAGGGGATCTTGGAGGTGGTGGTGTTCCCATGCGCCTGCTGCCCTTGTCCTTCTAGGTGGAAGAGGTCACAAGTTTGGGAGGTGCTGCCGAAGAAGCCTTGGCAAGTTACTGCAGTGCATCTTGTAGATGGTACACACTGCAGCCACGGTACGCCGGTGGTGGAGGGAGTGAATGTTTAAGGTGGTGGATGGGGTGCCAATCAAGCGGGCTGCTTTGTCCTGGATGGTGTCGAGCTTCTTCAGTGTTGTTGGAGCTGCACTCATCCAGGCAAGTGGAGAGTATTCCATCACACTCCTGACTTGTGCCTTGTAGATGGTGGAAAGGCTTTGGGGAGTCAGGAGGTGAGACACTCGCCACAGAATATCTAGCCTCTGACCTGCTCTTGTTGCCACATTATTTATGTGGCTGGTCCAGTTAAGTTTCTGGTCAATGGTGACCCCCAGGATGTTGATGGTGGGGGATTCGGCGATGGTAATGCCGTTGAATGTCAAGGGGTGCTGATTAGACGCTCGCTTGTTGGAGATAGTCATTGCCTGGCACTTGTGTGGCGCGAATGTTACCTGCCACTTATCAGCCCAAGCCTGAATGTCGTCCAGGTCTTGTTGTATGCGGGCATGGACTGCTTCATTATCTGAGGAGTTGCGAGATACAACTCTCCCATTCCTTAATCCAAGTCATTAAAATATATGGTGAAGGCCTCAGTACAGATCCCTGGGGAACACCACTTGTCACATCCCGCCAATTAGAGAACAAACCCTTTTTCTCCCCGTCTCCTACCGCCCAACCAACTGGCAACCCACGTCACAAGGATACCAATAACAATGTCAATCTGGCTCAGTTTGTAGCACTCACCCCACAGCTCAGAAGATTGTGGCTTCAAGAGCAACTCTAGGTCTTAAGGGCATAAATCAGGGCAATGCTGAGAGAGTGCCGCATTGTCAAAGGGGCCATCCCTTGGACGAGATCTCGAGCCGTACCCCGGCCTGCCTGCTTAAGATCACGTGTCCCTATTCCAGAAGCAGAGAGTTCTGCTGGTGTCTTCACCAATACTGACCCTCTACCAACAGATCGACCGGCCTTTCATCCAATTGTTTTGAGAGATCATACTGACCCTCTACCAACAGATCGACCGGCCTTTCATCCAATTGTTTTGAGAGATCTTACAGGTGCAAAAGGACGCCCACATTTGCCTGCAAAAATTAAAATCACTTCAAAGTAATTCCTACGTGACGTGATCGGAGATGTTTTCAAAGATCAATGGGCTGTTTTTCCTCTTTGCCGTGATTTGGGAGAGGTAGCAGAGGAACGTTAGGGAATGGTGGGGGGGGGGGTATGTCAGAAAATTGGCAAGGGGGGGGGGGGGGGGAAAAATGGGATTTGAGGAGCGGTTTTTATTTCTCTCCTCCCACTCCCGTCATCGGTTATCAGGAGATTGTTCAGAGATCGAGTGAAGGAAAGTATAAAATGCACACAGAGTATTTGCTAAAGATAGCTTTCCTCACACAAGCCAGCTAAATTGGTGTCAAAAGAGCCAACAAAACGCTGCATGGAGGATTAGAGATAGTTTTGCTCTGTAAAACAAATGTTCTGTTTAAAATCTGCACGGCCCGGAGCATCAATAAGAAACCGTTTAAAAAAAAAAAAACAGGCTGCAATTGTGGGGTCTTAATGAAGCTCTTTAAAAATTTAATCTTAGAAATCAGCAATACCCATATACTCGCCCAGTAACTCCCTTCCTGCCCACACATCCCATGCCATCCCCTAGGCAACCAGAGCAGATGTTGTGCTACTGAAGTCCCTCTAGGCGATTAACCAAAACACATCGCTAGGCAACGGCTTTTGAGCAAACATCCAAATTCTCCTCTCCCCCCCCCCCCCCCCCCCCCCCCTCCCCTCCATAGGCCTCAAAGCAAAAACAAACATGGCTACCATCTCAGTGTGTGTGCCATCTGCTGTCACTTTACAGGTCACGGTGGTAAACAAAAGGCTTTGCCGGACTGGAGACACCCACACAGATTACCAGGTCACAAACTGTGGAAAAACAACATCGACGTCGACATAAATTACAGCCAACTTTAAATTAAAAGGGGGCAGTGCCATTCGCCATTAGTGGCAGGATCGTGAGCTGAACAACTGCACCACCAACAGTTTAAATAAGAACACATCCACCTTCAGTCCAGCGGTCAAACAAGCCAACGCAAATAATAAAACATTTATTTATTTTTTTTAAATCGGGAGAGATGTAAACCAGGCTGCCGACTCGCTATCACCCGTTTTAAAAAACACAAGAATTAGGAGCAGGCCATACGGCCCCTCGAGCCCGCTCCGCCATTCAATAAGATCATGGCTGATCTTCTACCTCCACTCCACTTTCCCGCCCGATCCCCATATCCCTTGGTTCCCCTAGAGTCCAAAAATCTATCGATCTCGGTCTTGAATATACTCAACGACTCAGCATCCTCAGCCCTCCGAGGGGTAGAGAATTCCAAAAGATTCACAACCCTCTGAGTGAAGAAATTCCTCCTCATCTCAGCCTTAAATGGCCGACCCCTTGTCCTTTTTACACTATCGCACCATGATGTCGAGATCTACCCCATTTTCTACAGAGGCCTTGGGCCCTGTGTCACAGTCACCATCGGCCTCATCACCCATTAACAAACAGAACTGATAAGCAAAGGTTCAGTACAATAGGCACCATTCACTGGGCACCAAGATCCTGGATTTTTTAAAAAGAGGAGATAAACTTGAGTGGTTCAATTAGCCCTTTCACCACAGGGGGCCTGGGTTCAAATTAGCCCAGAGAGATAAATAAAAGAAAGACTTGCATTTATATAGCGCCTTTCATGACCATCAGACGTCCCAAAGCGCTTTACAGCCAATTAAGTGCTTTTGAATTGGAGTCACTGTTGTAATGTAGGAAACGCGGCAGCCAATTTGCACACAGCAGACAGCAATGTGATAATGATCAGATAATCTGGGGTTTTTTTTTTGGTGATGTTGATTGAGGGATAAATATTGGCCCCAGGACACCGGGGAGAACGCCCTGCTCTTCTTCGAAATAGTGGCCGCGGGATCTGTTACATCAGGGGCCTCGGTTTAACGTCTCATCTGAAAGACGGCACCTCCGACAGTGCAGCACTCCCTCAGTACCGCACTGGGAGTGTCAGCCTAGATTTTTGTGCTCAAGTCTCTGGAGCGGGACTTGAACCCACAATCTTCTGACTCGGAGGAGAGAGTGGTACCCACTGAGCCACGGCTGACACAATTATAACTCCCATTGGGGGCATCCACCGAAAAGGCGATATAGGGATATGGGAGCAGGGCGGACACACGGGATTAGGACTACTGCTCGTGTGGAGGATGTGTGTGGACAGGTTGGGGAAAACGGCCCGTCTCAGTGTTTATATATTTTCTATATAATTCCAAGTGTGCAATTACAAACCGAGTTGCAGCCTCAAATGAAACGGGACACACTTAAGGAGGACTTTTAGACTAGAATTACTGCCCTCCTTCCTTCCCCTTCAAACACTTATTATAAAGGTTCGCCCATCCCCCTCTCAATGGAGGCCAACCTTTCAGGTCTCCGCACACTGGCGGCAGCTGCACTGGAGGGTCGCAGGTCAGGGTTCAGGTTGGCTGTAAACAGTGGAGCGCTCGCTCCACAATGCAGTGCCGTCTACTCGCGGGCAAGGTTCGTGCTCAGAGATGGAAATTCCTCCGAGCCTGGGCCTCTCGTTAGTCGGCAACACTGAACCATTTCAACAGAATTATTGGAATAAAAATTTTTTTTTTTTTAAAAGTCGGTGGGGGGGGGTGGGGGGGGGGGTGGAAAGAGAAAGACAAAAAGGATGTTAATCTGACTGCTTCAGAATGGCTGCTAAGCACCCGACAGCCCTCGGGAAACTGGAAGGAGACTTCAGATCTGAAACTAAAATAGAAGGTGCTAGAAACGCTCGGCAGGTCAGGCGACGCCTGTGGGGAGAAGAGAGAAGAACGAATGTTTCAGGTGTGGCTCCCTCAGCAGATCTTCTCGCGAAGGGTCCACAGGTGAACCGTTAACTGATCGCCGCTCTCCCCAGGTGCTGGCTGGCCTGCTGACCGTTTCCTGGTTTTTGTGAAATTGGGCCCCCCGTTCTTTTTATTTTGAATTCATTCATTCACGTTTATCGCCCCTCCCAAATTGCCCTCGTGAAGGTGGTGAGCCGCCTTCTACAGATAGACTATTTCGGAGGGCAGTCAAGAGTCAACCACATTGCTGTGGGTCTGGAGTCACCTCTAGGCCAGACCGGGTAAAGACGGCAGATTTCCTTCCCTAAAGGACATTAGTGAACCAGATGAGCTTTTTACGACAATCCGATAGTTTCGTGGTCACCATTACTGACACTAGCTTTTTATTCCACATTTATTTAATTAACGGAATTTAAATTTCCCAGACACAGTGGTGGGAGTTGAACTCATGTCTCCAGATCATTAGTCCAGGCCTCTAGATTACTCGTCCAAGTAACATAACAAAGATGGCCCTCCGTTTACAAGATAGGTTGGGATCAAGGCAGCTAAACGGCCCATTCAAGATACCACTGAAGGCCCTGTGGCTTATTCAATTCAACAGTCTTCCTTCTCTAGGGATTGCACCTTGACATGGTGGGAAAAGCTTGTGTGCTCCTGTGACCCCCGAGAGCTACGCTGGCACTAGGGTTGACATCGCTGGTTGGACATATTCCTGGAGGTTTCATCACCTGACCTCTTGCCTCCAACCGCTCCCTCCAGCCTTCCCCTCCCTATCTTCAATATTTTTTTATAGAGAAATAAACAAAAAGTATTCAAAAGAGAAAAAAGAGGCAATTTTCTTTAAACGCCCCGATAATTTTTCTCCTGGGTGTTGCTCGCTGCAGTGCCCAGGAGGTTAATCTTCAATTCCTGGAGACTCCGGGAAGGTTGGCAACCGATGCTCCCATTTCAGCTGCACGGCCGCGTGGCTGTCTGGAGCTCCGGCACAGGGTGTTTGCCGGTTTCTAAATGTAAAAACCGCGCATGCGCGGATTTTGAACGGGGCCGCACAGCCCCTTAAAGGAGCCACGCAGCCCAAATAAAAATGACGGGGAACATTGTTGCCAATCCTAGCTGGCGGGAGTTTAACTCCTGGTGGAGCCATCAAAGTCAGACAGGCCCCTAAGGTAGGAGCCAGACTAAAGGCCAGTCCACCGGGCCTAGTGGTCAAGGCTGATGACCTCTCCATGTAAAAATGCCTTGCGTTATGGAACATGCCCAGAGGCAAGCCACGCCTCACTACAGACTTGCAAATATAATCAACTGTGGCACACCAGGATCTGGCGGTAGTATGGCAAGGTTGATAGTCTGATCAAAGCCTACGATCTTGCTTTGGACAGAGAGAAGTGGAAGAAATGGCTTGCCTCATGAGCCTCTAGGCACAGGAGACTCTAACGGCCCATGACAGGTTTTAACATCCACGTGAACAAGGAGGAGGGACCTTGGCTTAACATCTCATCCAGCATTGCAGCGCTGTCGAGTGCCTGTCCTCGAACCCTGGATTGGGCCTTCAGCCTCAGGCGAGAATGCTACCAACAGAGTTAAAATCGGACACGTCAATGACTCACTCTCTCTTCCCCCCCCTCACCCGCCACCCTCAGCCTACAATTGCAATAAATAAACTGGAGATATGGCTAACAAAATGACTCACTGCACCGCACCACAGATTGCCTAGTGGGCTGGTGTTACACCTGGATAGAAACGTGCATCTGCCAAAATCAAGGCCTTGTAATTGTATGTCATCATTACATAACACAGGAGGCCCTGGGAGTTAAAATCCTCTTCACTAAAGTGGCTTGAGACTCTGCCCCAAGAGCAGTAGCCGGGGCCCCCACTCTCGCCTCAATACATGGGCTGGAGGGAGATCATTTTTCCCGGCCAGACCAAACAGCAAGTGTCAGTGTAATCCCGTGTATTACTCAAGAGCAGACAGACCTGCACAATAGCAGTGAGGGATTTAGCGGTAGCGAGACAGAAGAACCCTTGCATTAACAGATGGAAAAAGCGATTTATCCTCTGTCTTAACTATACAGTGTCACGAAGGCTTGCAGCCACAAGTTATGGAGAATCAGAAAGGGAGCGTCGCACTGTCGGAGGTGCCGCCTTTCGGATGAGACGTTAAACCGAGGCCCCGTCTGCGCTCTCAGGTGGACGTAAAAGTTCCCATGGCACTATTTCGAAGAGGAGCAGGGGAGTTATCCCCGGTGTCCTGGCAATCAACATAACAAAAAACAGATGATCTGGTCATTTTCACATTGCTGTTTGTGGGACCTTGCTGTGCGCAAATTGGTTGCCACGTTTCCCACATTACAACAGTGACTCCACTTCAAAGGTTGAGCCTATACTCATTGGAGTTTAGAAGAATGAGAGGTGATCTTATTGAAACATAAGATACTGAGGGGGCTCGACAAGGTAGATGCAGAGAGGATGTTTCCCCTCGTGGGGAAATCTAGAACTCGGGGGGCATAGTTTCAGAATAAAGGGTCGCCCTTTTAGAACTGAGATGAGGAGGAATTTCTTCTTTCAGAGGGTCGTAAATCTGTGGAATTCTCTGCCCCAGAGAGCTGTGGAGGCTGGGTCATTGAATACATTTAAGGTGGAGATAGACAGATTTTTGCAAGATAAGGGAGTGAAGGGTTATGGGGAGCGGGCTGGGAAGTGGCTTGGAGCCCAAGATCAGCCATGATCTTATTGAATGGCGGAGCAGGCTCGAGGGGCCAAGTGGCCTATTCCTGCTTCTATTTTTTTATGTTCTTATGTTCTTAAAAGTACTTCATTGGCTGTAAAGCACTTGGAGACGTCCGGTGGTCGTGAAAGGCGCTTTCTCAATGCAAGTCATTCTGTCTTGTCAGGTGGGGGAAGTTTTTGGCACGTGCACTACACACTCACCCATCACCCGCCCCCAGTGACTTTCTCAGTTTTAAATCACTGGTGATTGTGCCGTTAAATTTCCTTCGAATTTTGCCCCCTCCCAGACATTCTTCCTGCTCCCCGACAAAGGCAGGAGGGGGAAATGAGCGACAGGACACACTCAATCTGACACGCGAGCTATTTCACAACCAAACCTCGAGCGGGCAGTGCGAACTCGGGCAATTATCGTTGGCGTGGCGACGTCTGCACTTGCATTTGGTGGCCAGTGGCTGGGTGTTAACCAGGAGAAGTTGCTTCGGGATTTGGCCTCCATTCCTGGCCAACAGCCACCAAGCCAGAAATGTGCACATAATGCCACCCAGGGGGAAAAAGAAAAAGTGGACCAAGCCAATCTATGCAGGACTGTCCCTCCAGCCTCAGGCTGCCCAAGGTAAACATAGGGCTGGATTTTTACCAGCCCTGACGAGGCAGGTTTGGAGGCAGGAGTGCTTGGAAAATGGGAAAAACTGGGAGCGGGTCCCAACCCCGCTCCGAACCATCTTTCCGGGAAGCAGGTCCCTGATTCGCGCAGGGACCCGTCTCCGAGGCGGGAAGGGGATTAGAGCCAATTAACTGCCTGTTACGAGGCTTTTCCCCATTTTACGCCTGCTGATGCGGGCTTCCCGACGTCAGGAAACCCCGCCAGGGTCAGCGAGGCGAGCAGTGGGTCTTGCGGGGGTGAGAGGGGTCGAAATGTCAGCTGTGGAGGTGGGTGATGGGTGCAAGTGTGGACAGGTAAGTATGAGAGGAGAGTGTAAAGTGTTGGGAAAAAGTTTCCTTACCTTTGCTTCTTTCTGCAGGCTTCAACCCTTGGGGATCCGGAGGTGCCTCGTCTCAACGGCAGAGATGACAGAATGGCTGCTGCATTCTCAGATGCAGCAGCCATCTGCTTTCTGCCGAGGAGAGAGGTCTTGGTGAGCCTGTGCGCAGGGCGGGCTTAACAAGGTCAATCAAGGGAAAATAGCGCGGGTTGGTCAGATGTCGCTGGGGGCGGGACTGAAACCCGGAAACCAGAAGTCCCGCCTCCAGCACATCTCCATTGAGAAAATCCAGCCCATAGTGTTGGCTGCTAGTTGCCTAGAAGCCACTCACAGCTGTATTACCAGCTAGCAAGGCATGTGTACAGGCATTAGACTAGGTAAGGTGTGTTGTCCATTGTACCACAACAAATTATGTAAAATAGACTCAGAGTGAGAGAGAAGGCGAGAGAAAGAGGGGGGGAAAAAAAAGGTGTAGTCCATTCAGCCCCTTGAGCCTGTTACGCCATTCAATTAGATCATTTGTGAGAAGTCGCACAACACCAGGTTATAGTCCAACAGTTTTATTTGAAATCACAAGCTTTCGGAGCGCTGCTCCTTCGTCAGGTGAAGCCTCCTTCTTCACCTGACGAAGGAGCAGCGCTCCGAAAGCTCGTGATTTCAAATAAAACTGTTGGACTATAACCTGGTGTTGTGCGACTTCTCACTTTTGTCCACCCCAGTCCAACACCGGCATCTCCACATCACAATTAGATCATGGCAGATCTGTTCCTCAACCAGATTTATTGAATTCAATTTTACAGCTGCCACAGTGGAATTTGAACTCATGCACCTTAACCACTCTGCCACTGTAACCACGCCCACCAAACTGCTGTGGTACCGAGAGAACAGAGATCACCGAATAATACAGCACAGAAGAAGGAGGCCGCTCGGCCCATCGAGTCGATATCCTGCAGGGGAAAAAAAAAAGGTTAACCATTGGTTGCAAACACCACACGCACTGTGTTCACTTACCCTCGTAGCAGTCACGGACCGTGTCGAAGTACACGTAGTACTGGTCGTTGGTGAAGAAGAGGAGGCTCAGCCAAGAGTCGAAAGCGTAGATCGGGACAATGAAGAGGATTCGCACGATGTAGCGCTGCTCGTTCGGCGTGCTGTAGCATCGCAAGTGCATGTAAATCTGCAACAAAAAGAGTGAAGAGCTGTCAGTACAGGAGAGGTGAGGGGAGCGCACAAGAGAGCAGAGCCCAGGGTAGGGTGGGCGGGACTGGCTTAAAATAGCCAGCAGCAGAGACTTTCCAGCGTACATCATCGGCTTCGAGAGAGCAGGGGAAGAGAAAACTGAGGAAAATATAGACCAGCATTAAATCTGTTTGAGAAGCCCCAAAATAAAAGGCTACACCTCCATTATGACTGCAGGTTTATTACAATCACATCAATGCTTCAATTCCTAAAGAAGAACAGAAGGACATAATGGGCCAAAAATTCAGCCCTTCCCGGATGAGTACGCACTGTGTACTCACCCGTAAGGCGTCCTGAAGGGCCGGTTTCCTGCATGCACTGTGCATGCGCGGGAAACCGGAACTTCCGGTCTGGTGAAGGGGGCGGTTCAGAGGTGAACCGCGTGCGCGGTAGAGGCTGCGCGCACGCAGCGAACTTAGGTTTATTTTTTCAGGTTTCTCCGGGAGGGTAAGTATTGAAGAACCTACGCTTTTAAAAAGGAGGCGCAAGACCCGTTTTCAACAAGTGGTTAATTAATTATAATTTAAAACATTTTCTCAACAGGTTTATCTTTTTTAGATACTTTAAAGAAAGGTAAGTTTATTTTTTCATCACTTTTAAAAAGTATTTTAACTTTTTCAAAAATTTAAATTTTTGTTTAAAGTGGTTAATTTATTTAACTATAGTTATTTTATAAATGTGATGTTTTTTTAAAAATTTATTTGAAGTTTAGCTGTTCTTTTGGGGCCGATTTCAATTCACAGATTTGACAGGTCTCCTGTCAAATCTATGAATGAAAGATGGTCTGCTGCCATTGGCTCTCCATGGCCCACGTGATCCCAGGGGACGCATCGCACTAACTGCGCCCCTGGGACACGCAAGCACTGCGCGCCGGCAGTTGGAGCAGGCCCAGGAGCTGAAGATCCCTTGGGCCCAAAACACAACGGCAGGCGCGGTAGGTAAGTGCGCGCGCGATCCTTACCCCCGCGGCAAGCCAGAGAGGCGAATTTCAGGGCCATTAAATAGGAGCAGGAGTAGGCCCCTCGAGCCTGCTCCGCCATTCAATAAGATCAGGGCTGATCTTCTACCTCAACTCCACCATCCCGCACTATCCAAAAATCTATCGATTTCTTTCTTGAATATACTCAGCGACCGAGAATCCCAAAGATTCACACCCCTTTGAGTGAAGAAATTTCTCATCTCAGTCCTAAATGACCGACCCCTTACTCTGAGACTGTGACCCCTGGTTCTAGACTCCCCAGCCAGGGGAAACATCCTCCCTGCATCTACCCAATCAAGCCCTGTAAGAATTTTATGTTTCAATGAGATCACCTCTCATTCTTCTAAATTCTAGGGAATATAGACCTAGTCTCCCCAATCTCTCCTCATAGGACAATCCCTCCATCTCAGGAATCAGTCTGGTGAACCTTCATTGCACTCCCTCTATGGCAAGTATATCCTTCCTTAGGTAAGGAGACCAAAACTGTACACAGTACACCAGGTATGGTCTCACCAGGGCCCTATATAATTGCAGTAAGACATCTTTACTCATGAGTTATACTCCAATCCTCTTGTAATAAAGGCCAACATACCATTTGCTTTCTTAATTGCTTGCTGTACCTGCATGTTAACTTTCAGTGATTCACATACAAGGACACCCAGGTCCCTCTGACACCAACATTTCCCAATCTCTCACCATTTAAAAAATATTCTGCTTTTCTATTTTTCCAACCAAAGTGGATAACTTCACATTTCTCCACATTGTATTCCATCTGCCATGTTTTTGCCCACTCACTTAACCTGTCCGTATCCCTTTGCAGCCACTTTGCGTCCTCCTCACAGCTCACTTTCCCACCTAGTTTTGTATCAGCAGCAAACCTGGATACATCACACTTAGTCCTTTCATCCAAGTCACTGATATAGATTGTAAATAGCTGAGGCCCAAGCACTGATCCTTGTGGCACCCCACCAGTTACACGCTGCCAACGCAAAAATGACCCATTTTTTCCTACTCTGTTTTCTGTCCGTTAACCAATCCTCAATCCATGCTAATATATTACCCCCAATCACATGAGAACAAATTTTGTGTTATAACCTCGTGTGGCACCTTACCGAATGCTTTCTGAAAATCCAAATACACTACATCCACTGGTTCCCCCTTATCTACCCTGCTAGTTACAACCTCAAAATACGAACAGATTTGTCCAACACGATTTCCCTTTCATGAATCTGCGTTGACTCGGCCCAATCATATTATGATTTTCTAAGTGTCCTTTTACCATGTGCCTAATAATAGATTTTAGCAATTTCCCTACTACAGATTTATATAGCACCTTTCACGAACTCAGGATATCTCAAAGCGCTTACAGCCAAAAATACATTTTAAGGCAGTCACTATTGTAATGTAGGAAACACGAGAGTCATTTTACACACAGCAAGCTCCCACAAACAGCAATGTGATAATGACCAGATAATCTGTTTTAATGAGGGATAAATATTGGCCCCAGGATACCGGGGAGAACTCCCCTGCTCTGCCTAATTAAGGTACAGGCCACTCTCAATCCAGCGAGTTCTGCCAACCTGGGAACAGCTCTGCCGCACTGAGGTGATAAGAAAGTCCAAGGCCATGAGTCAGCTTAAGGTGGGCAGTAATACACCATCGCTTCCCCCGCTCGAGAAAAACGTCAGCCGTGGCAAATTAAGACCAGACTTTGTTTAATTAAAACAAACAGGGATTTAAACATTAGATCGACAAATGCGATTTAATTATCCACAGGGCTGCTTTATCAGCAGTTCCACTGGTCGGAAAGATTCCACGCCCAACTCCTTCAATGGGTGTTGTCCTTGTTTTTTTTAATAAAAAAAGACACGTTGGCAACTCTCAAGGTATACATCCGACTCACTGGGCTTTGGCTTCTTCGTCTGTGCTCTGCAAGAGATAGCGCTGCCGCTAACCTTGTACTTGTTGAGAGTGTGAATGCCGTTGCCAAGCAACCAGCTACTGGTGCTGACGTCGGTGGTGTATCAGGGCAACAGCAGCGGATGTCAGTGCGGAGGTTAAGGGGGGGGGGAGAGAGCAACCTCTGCAGCTCAACCTTTACCCAAGGAAGGGGCTGGGTTTCAAAACTACAACAACTCATGTCGCGCCTTTTAACGTAGTAAAACGTCCCAAGGTGCTTCACAGCAGCGATTAGCAAACAGATTTTGACACCGAGCCACATAAGGAGACTTTAGGGCAGATGACCAAAACTTGGGGTCAAAGAGGTAGGTTTTAAAGAGCGTCTTAAAAAGGAGGAAAGAGAGGCGGAGAGGTTTAGGGAGGGAATTTCAGAGCTTAGGGCCCAGGCAGCTGAAGGCACGGCCGCCAATGGTGGAGCGATTAAAATCAGGGATGCTCAAGAGGCCAGAATTGGAGGAACACACACATCTCAGAGGGTTGTGGGGCTGGAAGAGATTACAGAGATAGGGGAGGGGCGAGGCCATGGAGGGATTTGAACAAAAGGATGAGAATTTTTAACTATCGAGGCCTTGCGTTACCAGGAGCCAATGTAGATCAGCGAGCACAGGGGTGATGGGTGAACGGGACTTGGTGCGGGTTAGGACACAGGCAGCAGAGTTTTGGATGACCTCAAGTTCACGGAGACCTTCCTGGATTCTGCACACAGCTATCCTCAAGAAAATGAAAAAAAACAGGCTGGATGGACTACAGACCCTTCTATGCGAGGATGGAATGTCTCATGGTTCTTCTCTTTGGGGCTCAGAACCTCTAGGAAACTGTAGAAATATTTGCGTACCCCCACATCCCAGCAAGCTGGTCACGGCTCCCAAGACCCTTAAAAGCCAATGATTAAATGGGTGCGCTTTTCTTCAACTGAGGAACACAAGGGTCAAGGCCCCGTGCGAAGGACAGAGTCATGGTCGCCGAGAGAGAAAGGAAGATAAATCAAAGTGGTAACGGGATACCAGACTTTGGGAGGGGGTGAGGGGGTGTTATCTGTAAATTGGGGAAAGACTGGGGTTGAGGCAGGGGATGAGAGATGAGAAGAGTATAAAATTGCACTCTTCCTCCGACGTGGTACACAGGCTTTGAAAACTGTTGAGAAAAAGAAAAGACAGACTTGCATTTCTATAGCGCCTTTCACGACCACCGGATGTCCCAAAGCGCTTTACAGCCAATGAAGTACTTTTGAAGTGGAGTCACTGTTGTAATGTGGGAAACGCGGCAGCCAATTTGCGCACAGCAAGCTCCCACAAACAGCAATGTGATAATGGCCAGATCATCTGTTTTTGTTATGTTGGTTGAGGGATAAATATTGGCCAGGACACCAGGGAGAACTCCCCTGCTCTTCTTCAAAATAATGCCTTGGGATCTTTTACGCCCACCTGAGCGCGCAGACGGGGCCTCGGTTTAACGTCTCATCCGAAAGACGGCACCTCCGACAGTGCAGCACTGGAGTGTCAGCCTAGCTTTATGTGCTGAAGTCTCTGGAGTGGGACTTGAACCCACAACCTTCTGACTCAGAGGCGAGCGTGCTACCCACTGAGCCACGGCTGACCCTCGAGTGTCAGTCATTGCACTCACTTCCTAAAGCCTGGGAAAAAACCCCAGATGTCCCACAGCCAAGTTCAAAGAGGAAGTGTGCAGAAAGACAATTACAAATCACTCGTAATGTGTACAGTTCAAACACTTCCAAAGCTTTCGGAAACCAAAATCAGGGAGACAGCATTAACTGCCTCTTCCCTCCACCGAGAAGGACCAAACTGAAGCGATCCAAAAACTGTTGAAATAGGTGAGATACGAGACGCATTCCTAGTAACAATGCTTTACATCAGGAATTGTTTTTTCCCCCCCTGTTGTTCCCATCAGATCCCAGTTCTGATAGACAGAGGAATTTCTTTAAAACATTGAAAGGAGAATTGGATAAATACTTTATTTAGAAGAATGAGAGGTGATCTCATTGAAACGTACAAGATTCTGAGGGGGATTGACAGGGTAGATGCCGAGGTTGTTTCCCCCTGGCTGGAGAGTCTAGAACTAGGGGGCATAGTCTCAGGATAAGGGGTCGGACATTTAAGACTGAGATGAGGAGGAATTTCTGCACTCAGAGGGTGGTGAATCTTTGGAATTCTCTGCCCCAGAGGGCTGTGAATACTCAGTCAGTCATTGAGTATACTGAAGACAGAGATCAAAGGGTGGTAGAGGCAGGAACCCTCAACATTCAAGAAGCATTTAGATGAGCACTTGAAACGCCATAGCATTCAAGGCTACGGACCAAGTGCTGGAAAATGGGATTAGAATAGACAGGGCTTGATGGCTGGCGTGGACACGATGGGCCGAAGGGCCTCTTTCTGTGCTGTATAACTCTATGACCAATAGATTTTGGACTCTAGGGGAATCAAGGGATAATGGGGATCAGGCGGGAGGGTGGAGTTGAGGTGGAAGATCAGCCATTATCTTATTGAATGGCGGAGCAGGCTCGAGGGCCCGAATGGCCGACTCCTGCTCCTATTTCTTATGCTTTGATGAAGCCACCTGCTCTAAGTGGAGAGACCAGCACATTGTGCGGAAAGGGAGGGAGGGTTATATTTACATCCAGTCACCAATGCGTGTGCAAACAAGATAATCTGTTTGATACGACTGCCAAATGATTTCTTTCACACTGCTGAGCAGAGGAACAAGCCCGGGATCTCCAACATGACAGCCTGCACAACGCTGATTGAACCTGATCATTAGAGCTTGCTCGGATCAGGGACTCAGTCACGCTGCAGTGAGCAGGCAGTCAGTGAGGGGCTGGTGAGGACTGCCCTTCAGCGCCGAAGATGCAGTTTGAATTAGTTATTCGATGGAACTTGCAAGGGGTGGGGGGGGGTCAGGTCAGGTCAAATAAAAACAAATTTCCCCAACTAAAGCAGTACTCTTATTCCCAGTTCAGCCTCCTCCTCCTTCCCTCCCCACCACCCCACTTTTAAACAGAGAGATCTACGGGTTCCAATACAGAATTCCTTCAAAGTGCAAGTAGATTGAAGTACATTCAAAATGCCTTCGGGTTTTCTGAACAGGGGGGTCCCAGTACAAGAGTAAAGAGAATTACATCAGCCGTGGCTCAGTGGGCAGCACCCTCTCACCTCGGAGTCAGAAGGTCGCGGGTTCAAGTCCCACTCCAGAGACTTGAGCACAAACATCTAGGCTGACACTCCCAGTGCAGTGCTGAGGGAGTGCCGCACTGTCGGAGGTGCCGTCTTTCGGATGAGACGTCAAACCGAGGCCCTGTCTGCTCTCTCAGGTGGACGTAAAAAAATCCCACGGCCACTATTTCGAAGAGGAGCAGGGGAGTTCTCCCCGGTGTCCTGGCCAATATTTATCCCTCAACCAACATCACCAAAACGGATTATCTGATCATTAGCACATTGTGGGACCTTGCTGTGCGCAAATTGGCTGTCGCGTTTCCCACATTACAACAGTGACTACACTTCAAAAGTACTTCATTGGCTGTAAAGCGCTTTGGGACGCCCTGAGGTCATGAAAGGTGCTGGAGAAATCAAGTCTTCCTTTCTTTTGATAAATTTGCACAAGGCAATGGTTAGGCCACAGTTTAAGAGTGCGGTGCGCAGTTTTGGCCGCCCTATTGAGGGACATTAAAGCTATGGCGAGCGTACAGCGTACATTCACTGCGATGATGCCAGGGGTGGGAAACTATTGTTAGGAGGAGACATGAGAGAGAAAATGCGACTCTTCTCATTAGCGTAGGGATGGCTGAGAGATCTGGTAGAAGAAGTGCTCAAAATTATGGAGGGTTTGAGAAGGGAAAAATCGAGGAAAACTATTTTCACTGGTTCAGTTAGTTGGCAACTGGAAGGGAGAAATAAAATAGCACCAATTAAATAAAGGGAGTGATGAGGAGATTTTTTTTTAATGTGGAAGGTTGTTGGAGCATGGAACGATGGGTCACGGAGTGGCTGAGACACAGACCATCATATCCTTTAAGGGCTAGGGGGGAGAGCGCAGGGCAGTGGGATTCGTTCTGGGTTGCTCTAGGTCACACGGGCACGACGTGCTGTAAACGTCTCTGGTTCCAAGTAATTTTGGAATGCATTTGGGTGAACTTAGGAGGAAAAGATACGGTGTTCATTTAGGGAGAGCTTTGTTTGGAGACTCTAGTACCATGTTGACATTCGCACGAGTCAGACGCCTGGTTGACCTCCCTCAAAATATCTCTCTCTCTCTATCTATCTATCTAAACCAACACCACCAGCAGAGAAACACGCCCTGCGTGTTGGCGGGAAGTGGTCAACCACGAGAGTGGCAATGACTCACTACTTGCTTCCCCATCGGTCTCACACTGCTGTCTGCTACGTGCTCTCTTTCCCACTTTCAAACTACAATTGCAGAAGGAATTCGCCAAACGACGTGCAAAGCCCAAGGGTGGAGCCAAAATCAGAGTAGGCCGGGGGAAATTATAGCACTGCATAATTACATGGTATTTACACAGCAGCAAAGCAGGCCATTCGGCCCAACGGGTCCATGCCGGTGTTTATGCTCCACACGAGCCTCTTCATCGAACACCATCAGCATAACCTTCTATTCCAAAAAGATGAGCTGCAAAAATGGCCTGAATGACCTTTGCTTGCCTTTCCATTTCTGTTGGCAGCAAGTAGACAGCACATCCTGCCAGTATGGGGGTCCAGGCAGCTCCACATCTGCAGCCAGGTCAGTGAAAGGTTTTCCCCCCCCCCACCGCCACCCCGTTAATATGATCAGTGCCACTGCAGGATGCATGGTACTCCCGGTCCGGCAACGTCTCCATTTTAAAATTCTCATCCTGGTTTTCAAATCCCTCCACGGCCTCTTCCCCCTCCCCAGCTCTGTAACCTCCTCCAGCCCCACAACCTTCCGAGATCTCTGCGCTCCTCCAATTCTGGCCTCTTGCACATCCCTGATTTTAAAAATCGCTCCACCATTGGTGGCCGGGCCTTCAGCTGCCTAGGGCCCAAGCTCTGGAATTCCGCCCTAAACCTCTCCACCTGTACTGCTCTCTCCTGCTTTTAAAGGCACTCCTCAAAGCAAAGTTTTTGATCATCTGTCCCAATATCTCCTTGTGTGGCTGGGTCTCAAATTTTGTTTGATAATCGCTCCTGTGAAGCAGCCGTGGGACATGTTACTACGTTAAAGGTGCTACATAAATACAAGTTGTTGTTGTTGTTGCTCCTCCTCATTCATGGCATCACTGGAGCAGGCTTGCGAGGAAAAGTCCCCCAAAGTGGTGATCTCCATAGAAAAAAATCACAAGATTTATGCATCAGCTTAGCTCAGTTGGCGGGCAGAAGATTGTGGGTTGAAGCCCCGCTCCAGAACATAATTCAGGCTGACATTTCAGTACCATACTGAGGGAGTGCTGCACAGTCGGAGGTGCCGCCTCTCAAATGAGACATTAAATCGAGGCTCTCTCCGGTGGATGCAATCGAGCTCACGGCACTATTCGAAAAGCAAGGGAATTCTCCCAGGTGTCCTGGCCAACATTTTATCCCTCGACTAACATCACCAAAAACAAATTGTCTGGTTATGTAGCTCATTGTTATTTGAGGGACCATCTTCTGTGCAAACTGACTGCCTTGTCTGCCTACGGTACCATAAGGACTACGCTTGAAAAGTAATTCATTGGCTGTGGAGCGCTTTGGGATGTCCCAAGGACCTGAAAAGGGACAAATGTTTTATAATTCGAAGATATCATTTTGCAGCTATGTGGAAGGGATCTGAAACGAGACTGATCCCTGGGATGAGAGGGCTGTCCTGATGAGAGATTGTGTAGAATGGGCCTATACTCTCTGGAGTTTAGAAGAATGAGAGGTGATCTCATTGAAACAGAAGATTCTAAGGTTGATTGACAGGGTAGATGCTGAGAGGTTGTTCCCCCCGGCTGGAGTGTCTAGAACTAGGGGGCATAGTCTCAGGATAAGGGGTCGGCCATTTAAGACTGAGATGAGGAGGAATTTCTTCACTCAGAGGGTTGTGAATCTTTGGAATTCTCTGCCCCCAAAGGGCTGTGGGTGCTCAGTCGTTGAGTATATTCAAGGCGGAGATCGATAGATTTTTGGACTCTAGGGGAATCAAGGGATATGGAGATCGGGCGGGAAAGTGGAGTTGAGGTTGAAGATCAGCCATGATCTTATTGAATGGCGAAGTAGGCTCGAGGGGTCACAGGGCCTACTCCTAATTCTTATGTTCTTAAACAGTACATCCTTAGTCGTCCTTTTGCCTTGAATGAAGTGGGGTTAGACAGAACATTCCAACATACAACGTAGGATGGGAACACAAACATCCTTACCTGGTGGCACGTTATAAGGAGGGCCGTCCACACAAAGAAACCAGAGATGCCCTGCGCCGCCGTGGTCATCAGGAATATCGGCTGTTCCACCGCCTTCGGAGTGTCGGCAGCCACGAGACGCTGGGGTCGGCTGTGGCGGAGCTGGAGCCCGGCTCCGGAGCCGCCATCACCGCGGAGACCATGTTGACGCTTGTGGAGGCCCCGGTGGTGTTCGGCCTATTGCTCATCTGCCGCAGAGAGAGAGAGGGGGGGAAACGGAGTGAATGGGGCAAAACAAAAAGGCAGAAACAGGAGCAGGCACACCCGATGCCAGTGTGAGCAAGAGATTAAAAAAACAGGAGTAAACGAGTGAGAGCGATTAAATGACGGAAAATAAATTTAAAAAAGAGAAATTCAGATATTCTGAGGGAAGGTCAACTCTCCAGTAAGATGCCAAAGCTTCATTGCAGATAGAAAACAGCAAGGACTCAACTGCAAGGTTGTAACCCAATCAAGGGCATCCCTGACATCATAAACAGCGACAGCAACATTCCAGAGATAAGACTGTGGCCTGGAAATCATTCCCCATAATACATCGGATAATACTGCACTTAAAGACTTGCATTTCTATAGCGCCTTTCACGACCTCAGGACGTCCCAAAGCGCTTTTACAGCCAATGAGGTACTTTTTGAAGTGCAGTCACTGTTGTAATGTAGGAAACGTGGCAGCCAAATTGCGCACAGCAAGCTCCCACAGACAGCAATGTGATAATGACCAGGTTTTAGTGATGTTGGTTGAGGGATAAATATTGGCCAGGACAGCGGGGAGAACTCCCCCCTGCGCTTCTTCGAAATACTGCCGCGGGATCTGCACAGCAACAGTGACTACACTTCAAAAGTACTTCATCGGCTGAGGTTGTGAAAGGCGCTATATAAATGCAAGTTCTTTCTTTCTGCCATACCAGGAACAGAGACTCACCGGAGCTGGCCGGGGAAAGGGAGACCCAGTTACAATTTACTGTTCGCACGGTGCCAGACCTTGAGCCAGCATACTGCACCCCACCCCCACCAGATGGGGGGTTGGTTCTCTCCGCGGTTACTGCAAGCCATCCAACAGCACAGACCTGCGGTAGTTCACAAGCAACCCTGTGGTGAAACAACAAGCTCGCTGTGCGGCTTCTCGATCCGCCCAGACACTCGGGCAAGGCCATCTGTTGCTGAATTCACAAATCAACAAGACTACGAGGTGCATGGAAAATTAAATTAGCATCAGTTAACGCTCGCACCAAATCAGCCGTGGCTCAGTTGGTAGCACTCGTGCCTCAGAGTCAGAAGGTTGGGGGTTCGATTCCCACTCCAGGGACTTGAGCACAAAAACCTAGACTGACCTCGCTGCAGTACTGAGGGAGTGCTGCACTGTCGGAGGTGCCGTCTTTCGGATGAGACGTTAAACCGAGACCCCCGTCTGCTCTCTCAGGTGGACGTAAAAGATCCCATGGCACAACTTTGAAGGGCAGAGATGATGCTGCCCGGTGTCCTGGGCCAATATTTATCCCTCAACCAACAGCACCTCATCTTTCGTTTAGGCACTTTACAGCCTTCCGGACTCAATATCGAGTTCAACAATTTCAGATCATAACCTCGGCCCCTACCACACATATATACATTTTATCCACCCTTTTGGTTCGTGCCTTGTTCCCTTTTTTTTTCTCTCTCCCCCCCCTACGGCAGCTGTCTCTCATTCTGCCAGCATTTCACACTTCACCTTTTGTTTCTTAACCTGTCCCATTACCATCTCGTCTTGCCTTGAGCATCTCTTCATGTCTCTACTTACCATAGTTATCCCCCCCCCTCCCCCCAGCATTGTTATCTGTTTCATTTCCTGCTCTTTTCTCAGTTCTGACGAAGGGTTTCGACCTGAAACGTTAACTCTGTTTCTCTCTCCACGGATGTTGCCTGGCCTGCTGAGTTTTTCCAGCGTTTTCTGTTTATTGTTTCAATTTTCCAGCATCCGCAGTATTTTGCCATCGTATCACTAAAAACAGATTATCTGGGCATTACCACATTGCTGTTTGTGGGAGCTTGCTGTGCGCAAATTGGCTGCCGCTTTTCCCAGCATTACAACAGTGACTGCACTTCAAAAAAAGTACTTCATTGGCTGTAGAGCGTTTTCAGACATCCTGAAAGGCGCTATATAAATGCAAGTCTCTCGTTAATTTGTTAATGTCAAACTCTCCATTCGCAGCAGTTAGGGCTCTGTGGAAGTGTATGGACAGCAGGTCAGGACAGGATTGGCCTCAGCTAGGACGGCCTTCACGGTTGAACCGCCTGCCAATGCTGCCCAGGTTCACTGCAGATGATTGATGACTTGGAAGGTGGGGTGGGGGGGGGGGGGGGGGGGGGGGCGAAAAAATGAGTGCCGGCGGGCAACCTGCGAATCGGTATCTCTGAGTCAGAGCCAGCAGCTTCTGGAGTGGAGTCAGGGGAACCAAGAACACATCCACTGCATCTGAAGCAAGTGTTACAGAAGCACAGCATGAGGGTTAATTAAGAAAACAGCCAGGGTAAATCCTTAACCCAGACTGAATTGCTTGTGAAGTGCCTTGGGACATCCAGAGGTCGTGAAAGGCGCTATAGAAATGCAAGACTGTCTTAATTTCATGCTGGGCACAGTTGCAGCCATTTGAGGGAGACTTCGCAAGGGCGCATGGTCAACAGTACACAACCATGGTGGTGGGGGGTGGGCATCACATCTGAGCCTCACCATGTACTTGCCCGACGCCCACACAGGCACGATTCCAGCTAGGGTCGGTGGTGGCAGTCAGGAGCAGGGCGCCCGGCTGATTCTCCCATCTCCGACGGAGGGCGCAACGACCAATTGTAACGACCATCTTGTCCACGGCTGCCTCAGGCAGGATCAGCGAATTCAGCGCGAAACTGAGGGACCTTCTCGTTTCGTTTGCCTCAGCGACTCACTGGATAAACTCGACGAGGCCCATTACTGCCACGTTGAGTCAAGAAATCCCAGCGCCAACTCCCAAAACGCCAACATGGTCAGAATACTGTACTTGTAATAAAGAAAGACTTGCATTTTCTATAGCGACTTTCATAACCTCAGGGTGTCCCAAAGTGCTTTACAGCCATTAAGTACTTTTTCTGAAGTGTAGTCTCTGTTGTAATGTAGGAAACGCGGCAGCCAATATGCGCACAGCAAGCTCCCACAAACAGCAATGTGATAATGACCGGATAATGTTTATTAGTGATGCTGATTGAGGGATAAATATTGGCCAGGACACCAGGGAGAATTCTCCTGCTCCTCTTCGAGATAGTGCCATGGGATCTTTTACGTCCACCTGAGAGGGTAGACGGGGCCTCGGTTTAACATCTCATCCGAAAGACGGCACCTCCGACAGTGCAGCACTCCCTCGGTACTGCACTGGAGTGTCAGCCGAGGTATTTTTGCTCAAGTCTCTGGAGTGGGACTTGAACCCACAACCTTCTGACTCAGAGGCAAGAGTGCTGCCCACTGAGCCACGGCTGACACTGCAGCAAGTTCATCCGGTGGGTGCCATTCACCAACCCTTGCCCCAATTACCTTTCCCCCTCGGCTTGCTTGCTCAGCTAGAACCCAAGCAACGCCCAAGTTCAGCGTCCCGTTCGACCCAGAGTTGAGCATCAAACCTCACATCCTAACGATCACCAAGCCACCTATTTCAACCTCTATCACCACCCATGCAAGTCACGACCTTGACCCCCACCCTTACAGAAACTTAACTACAGCTCCGGGCTCATCGTGTCAGCCGTGGTTCAGTTGGTAGTAACCTTGCCTCAGAGTCAGAAGGTTGTGGGTTCAAGTCCCGCTCCAGAGAAGTGAGCACAAAAATCTAGGCGGACACTCCAGTGCAGTGCTGAGCGAGCGCTGCACTGTCGGAGGTGCCGTCTTTCGGATAAGACATTAAATCGAGGCCCCGTCTGCTCTCAGGTGGACGCAAAAGATCCCATGGCACTATTTCGAAGAGGAGCAGGGGAGTTCTCCCCAGTTCACTGGCCAATATTTATCCCGCAATCAACATAACAAAAACAGATTATCTGGTCATTAGCACTGACGTGAAAAAACTACTAGGCACTTGGTCTAAGCGTTAAACAAAGCTTTAATCAACTGTTTTTCAACATGGAGATCTAGTTGTGTCCTTCACTAGTTCCTGTTGAGGAATGTCCTGAGCAAGCTGGGCCCATGCCTGAGTATTTATACTCTCCCTGGACAGCGCCACCAGCAGGCTGCCCAGTATTACTTCATAAGTAATTTCCACATGAATGACAAGATTCATGTCAAGCACATTGCTGTTTGTGGGAGCTTGCTGTGTGCAAATCGGCTGCCACGTTTCCTGTATTACAACCGTGACTGCACTTCAAAACGTACTTACTTGGCTGTAAAGCGCTTTGGGACGTCTGGTGGTTTTGAAAGGCGTTATATAAATGCAAGTCTTTCTTTCATCTTCAATGCTCTCCTCACCAGCCTCCCATGCCCCGCTCTACACAGACACCAACTTGTTCAAAATTCTGCCACCTATCCCACACAAAGTACCCCGCCCTGCCAAACTCCACTGGTTCCCTGTCCCCCAACGTATTGATTTCACAAATCGCTCCATGGCCTCACCCCTCCCCACCTCTGCATCCTTCTCCAGCCCTACACCCCAGCTTTTTTTTTTTTAAATTCGTTCATGGGATGTGGGCGTCCCTGGCAAGGCCAGCATTTATTGCCCATCCCCAATTGCCTGCGAGAAGGTGGTGGTGAGCTGCCTTCTTGAACCGCTGCGGTCCGTGTGGTGAAGGCGCTCCCAGTTCTGGTAGGGAGGGAGTTCCAGGATTTTGACCCGGCGACAATGAAGGAACGGCGAAATATTTCCAAGTCAGGATGGTGTGTGACTTGGAGGGGAACTTGGAGGTGATGGTGTTCCCATGCGTCTGCTGCCCTTGTCCTTCTAGGTGGAAGAGGTTGCGGGTTTGGGAGGTGCTGCCGAAGAAGCCTTGGCGAGTTGCTGCAGTGCATCTTGTAGATGGTACGCACTGCAGCCACGGTGCGCCGGTGGTGGAGGGAGTGAATGTTTAAGGTGGTGGATGGGGTGCCAATCAAGCGGGCTGCTTTGTCCTGGATGGTGTCGAGCTTCTTGAGTGTTGTTGGAGCTGCACTCATCCAGGCAAGTGGAGAGTATTCTATCACACTCCTGCCTTGTAGGTGGTGGAAAGGCTTTGGGAGTCAGCTTGCACCCTTCATTTCTCTGAAACCTGCGAGTTCCTTCCCTCTGGTCTACCATCAATGAAAGAGCCTTCAGTGACCAGGGCCCTACGCTCATGGTTTCGCCCTGAACCCCTCCATCCAGCTACATCTCTCACCACCGTCAAAAAGCATCTTCTACCGAACCTTCAGTCATCCCGCCAACTCAGCTCCAATCTCCTGCTGGATGTTCGTTTCCCCCCTCCCCACATCCTCAAGTCCCTTGGAACATGTTGCAAACTGTGGTAAAATATCCGAGCCAAGATCAACACAATGACCGAGCGCGGTTTTATATGTGAAGTGAACTGTAATTAGCAGATATTGCATGGTATGAGATACATATCTGAAGGGCAGGGGGCTGTGGGGGTGGAGGATGAGTTGGGACAGTCGGAGCCACGGATTTACGTCACTATGTGGAGGTTCCAGTCTTTACCATCGGTTTTTGGGGAATCGTATTCCGCAATTCCATCCGTTTCTCCATGAACACGGTTTGTAGATTGTGAGCCAGGCCTCTGGTCGATGGTGGCTCACTAAGGTAAATTTTATCTTTAAATCACATGGTAAAACCAGTGATTAGTGGATCAGATTTTCCATTTCATACATTTATCCTCAATACTGAAAACCATGGAGATGATGGACGTACGGTCATCATCATGGGGAATATTGGGAGGTGGTGCTAAGAGTTAAATTAGGAGGACAGCGGGGTTTGGGGAGGGGGGTGGAGCATGCGCACTGCGGCCACAGGGCGCGATCTCTGCATAAGTTAAAGTCCCTCAGTGAGTCCACCCCTTCTCCTGGTTGCAAACAGGAGGTCGACATCCCTCCCGCCAATTGGAAACCAGTCCCGCCCACTTTATTGGCCGACCGCAGGGCAGCTCGGGGCCAGGTGGCTCCCGATTCGGTCCCGCGCGGATTCGGGGACGTTGCTTGCCCGGGGAAAACAGTCCCTCATCCGGGGACTGTCCCCTAGAAAACAGGGACGTATGGGCACCCTACGATAGGGTAAATACGGAGAAACTATTTCCTCTGGTGGAGGGTGGCCCTTTTAGAACTGAGATGAGGAGGAATTTCTTCTCTGAGGGTCATAAATCTGTGGAATTCTCTGCCCCAGAGAGCCGTGGAGGCTGGGTCATTAAATACATTTAAGGTGGAGATAGACAGATTTTTGCAAGATAAGGGAGTGAAGGGTTATGGGGAGCGGGCAGGGAAGTGGAGTTGAGCCCAAGATCAGCCATGATCTTATTGAATGGCGGAGCAGGCTCGAGGGGCCAAGTGGCCTATTCCTGCTCCTATTTCTTATGTTATGAATCAAGAACGAGGGAATATAATCTTAAAATTCGAGCCAGGCCATTTAGGAGGGAAATCAGGAAGCACTTTCTCTCCCCCCCCCCCCCCCCCCCCACAAACACAAAGGGGCGTGGAAACCTGGAATTCTTTCCTCCAAAAGGCTGTGGATGCTGGGATAATGGGAGCTTCCAAGACGGAGATCGATAGACTTTTGTTAGGCAAGGGTATCGGGATATGGAGCTAAAGCGGGTGCATCAGATTGAGCTCCAGTTCAGCCATGATCTAATGGCGGAGCAGGCTCGAGGGGCTGAATGACCCCCTCCTGTTCCAAACTACTCAAGCTGGACTGGGCCTCAGTGTCAGAAGGGGGCTGTAAAAGTGCATCCACGCCACAACTGCAGAGGATTGAGCCTTCGATTGGGCCTCACTATTGGTCTCCTCTCCCCATCAACAACAAAAAAAACCACCAACCCACAATCCAGTCAAGCACAGAAAGAGAAAAAGGATTTCCTTAACTCAATTTTCCCAAATACTATAATCCCCATAATTTGAGGCGTCGAACAGCGCTTTGGAAAATTACGCCCCTCGAAAAATCCACTTCCTCTTTGCAAATGCCGAGGCCACATAACTGGTGGCGGGAGGCACAGCTCAGCCATGTCGTTAAGAGCAGTCGCATAGTTTGAAGGGGCTCTGCCAGATGAGCTGAACACGGATGGATACGTTTACTGTCAGCCTGTCTGCTGTACACAATAGAGAGGCAGGCCGAGGAATCTTCCACATCAGCAAGTCACGTCTGGCTAAAGCAATGTCTGCAGTTACTGGGGAGGGGGGGGGTTGAAATTCTGACAGATATGATGCTGATACGTTGCTGCACGGAGGAAGGACACGGCCCTCAATCTTTTCGAAGTGAAGTATTATTGTGACCTGCGAGAGAACACCAGCCCTCAATCCTGTTTAAAAATCGGGAGGCGGGGGTGGGGGCAAGTAGTCTTAAAAACCCAAAGTACTGAGGAGTCAGATTCAGAAATGTTCCAATATTTTCCCCAACTCCGATACATGAAGTTGGAGTAAAGTTTCATTCACTTTTGAGAACCATCATAAGCTTCCAGTACCCGTCAGCATAGAGCAGGAAAACAAATATCACTGCCAAACACTTCAGTAAGGACGCAATGGCAAATTCTTCCCTATCCCCTCACCTGGAAATGTCCTGCGTTAGCTCCCAGCTAGCCAGGACCCAGTGATTAAAATCCAACCCCAGGTCCCACACTTACCAACTCTGATCAAGGATCTGTGAAGTGCGTTGGCCGTACGTCCCATTCTTCGACACCTATCTGGTCATGTTTACTGAAGGCAACAAGAGCAGGTCAGAGGCTGGGTATTCTGCTGCGAGTGTCTCACCTCCCGACTCCACAAAGCCTTTCCACCATCTACAAGGCACAAGTAAGGAGTGTGATGGAATACTCTCCACTTGCCTGGATGAGTGCAGCTCCAACAACACTCAAGAAGCTCGACACCATCCAGGACAAAGCAGCCCGCTTGATTGGCACCCCATCCACCACCTTAAACATTCACTCCCTCCACCACCGGTGCACCGTGGCTGCAGTCTGTACCATCTACAAGATGCACTGCAGCAACTCGCCAAGGCTTCTTCGGCAGCACCTCCCAAACCCACGACCTCTTCCACCTAGAAGGACAAGGGCAGCAGGCGCATGGGAACACCACCACCTCCAAGTCCCCTCCGAGTCACACCATCCTGACTTAGAAGTATATCGCCGATCCTTCATTATCGCTGGGTCAAAATCCCTAACAGCGCTGTGGGAGCACCTTTAGCACACGGACTGCAGCGGTTCAAGAAGGCACCTCACCACCACCTTCTCAAGGGGCAATTAGGGATGGGCAACAAATGCTGGCTTTGCCAGCGACGCCCAGATCCCATAAGCAAATAAAAAAGGGATGTACACAGGGTGTCCCAGTTTCAGCTTGCGGTCAGCCAGTGGCTCAGCGGACAGCGCTCTCGCCTCTGAGTCAGAAGGTTGTGGGTTCGAGTCCCGCTCCAGCGACTTGAATACACAATCCAGGCCGACACTCCCAGTGCGGTACGGAGGGAGTGCTGCACTGTCGGGGGTGCCGTCTTTCGCGTGAGACCTTAAACCAAGGCCCCCGTCTGCCTTCTCAGGTGGACGCAAAGCATCTCGAGGCACTATTTTGAAGTGGCACAGTGGAATTATCCCCTGGTGTCTGGTAAATATTAATCAGTCAACCAACACCCAAGAACAGATTATCTGGTCTTTATCACGTTGCTGTTTCTGGGAGCTTGCTGTGCGCACAGGGGATGCTGCGTTCCCTACATTACAACAGCGACTACACTTCAAAAGTACTTCATTGGCTGTAAAACGCTTTGGGAGGTCAATAAAGGTGCTAAATAAATGCAAGTTCTTCCTATTAAGTGCTCAAGGACAGCGCGCACGCACACTACGCAAGAGACACAGGACTTTTCTTTTGAAACTTCAAGCTGCCCTCATTCTGCACGGACATCTATCTAAATCTTTTGGCTCGACAGAGTCGAGGCTGACTGGGAGGCTCGAAAATTAGCCCCGGTCTGCTAGGCCGAGACCAGTGCGCTGCACAAGGGGTGGGGGCGATGGGCCGGTGAATGGGTTACGAACAAAGGCACGCAGTCTGTCCCCACACTCCAAAAAAGAAACACACCCGTTTTCACCACAAAGTGCACCCCTCGACGTCCCTCCCACTGATTGTGTGACAGTTTGAAAAGCTGCAACCAGCAGCCCAGTCAGCTGCTCCTCCTCCCCCCCTCCCCCCGGCGATCTCGCAGTTTAGAATTAATTTCACGCTCCACCATCGCTCAGCAATAGGTCGGAGGTCGCAGAGAGCTGTCCCTTTCCCACAAAGCCAAACTTTGCTTTCACATTAAAGGGTTGTAAATCCAAGAGAATTTTCTTTGTAAAAAAAACCCAGAAAATAAGTTGGGAACGGTTGGCAGGTCAGGCAGAAGTCAGTCGACATCTTAGGTCTTAAGACCCTTCCTCAGTTTTCAGATTACCAGTACCCGAGGTATTTTGTTTAATTTTTAAAAATCTTATTTACTGAAATGAAGCAAACCCAAGTCAGTTATAGTTACAGCAAGTCACCTGTTGAGGTAGGCGACATCATTCACACCAGGCCCGAAGCTCTGGAATTCCCTCCCTCAACTTCTCCCCCTCTCTACCACCCTCCTTTCAGACATAAGAATTAGGAGCAAGAGTGGGCCATACAGCCCCTCGAGCCTGCTCCGCCAATCAATAAGACCTCAACTCCACTTTCTCACCCGATCCCCATATCCCTTGACTCCCCTCGGAGTCCAAAAATCTAGCTATCGATCTCAGCCTTGAATATACTCAACGACTCAACATCTACAACCCTCTGGGGCAGAGAATTCCAAAGATTCACAACCCTCTGAGTGAAGAAATTCCTCCTCATCTTGGTCTTAAATGGCCGACCCCTTATCCTGAAACTATGCCCCCTAGTTCTAGACTCTCCAGCCATGGGGAATCAACCTCTCAGCATCTACCCTGTCAATCCCCCTCAGTATAAGACGCTCCTTAAAACCTACCTCTTTGACCAAGCGTTGGGTCACCTGTCCTAATATCTCCTTATGTGGCTCAGTGTCAGATTTTGTATGATAATGTTCCTGTGAAGCGCCCTTGGGACGACAGTGTCAGCTGTGGCTCGGTGGGCAGCACCCTCGCCTCTGAGTCAGAAGGTTGTGGGTTCAAGTCCCACTCCGAGACTCGAGCACAAAAATCTAGGCTGACGCTCCAGTGCAGTGCTGAGGGAGTGCCGCACTGTCGGAGGTGCTGTCCTTCAGATGAGACATTAAACCGAGGCCCCGCCTGCCCTCTCAGGTGGACGTAAAAGATCCCACGGCACTATTTTGAAGAGGAGCAGGGGAGTTATTCCCGGTATCCGGGGCCAATATTTATCCCTCAAACAGAATCGCTAAAGCAGATTATCTGGTCATTATCAGATTGCTGTTTGTGGGAGCTTGCGGTGCACAAATTGGCTGCAATGTTTCCTACATTACAACAGTGACCAGCACTTCAAAAAGTACTTCATTGGCTGTAAAGCACGGAGACGTCCGGTGGTCGTGAAAGGCGCTATATAGATGCAAGTTGTTGTTCAAACCAGCAGCCTCCGTGGCTTCTTGCATATAACAGTGGTACTGGGGCAGTGAGTCGCACTTCACAGGATCGCGCTCCGTGGGATTAACGATAGGAATTCTCACGGTTCATCACGGGAAGTCCCCATTGCGTCAAGTCACTCGCTCTAAAAGTAGCACAGCCAGCGAATCAGCTGTATTACTGCGCAGGAATTGGGGGGGGGGGGGCGAGTTAGCCCTTCGACCACACCCACCCCCGGCCTTGTATGGAGAGGCAATAAGAGAACCATTCGCGAGAGATGTGAGCCTTTCCAGCCCCTCGAAACGCTAATCTAACCAGGTAGCACAGCTCCCGCCCAAAAAGATCAGTTGCCTCTTGCTTGGTCAAGATTTAGGTGGGTGGGGGGTGTTGAAAAACTCCATCTCTTTAAGATGGATCTCACAGAATCCCCACAATGCAGATAGAGGCCATTTCGGCCCATCGAGCCTGCACCGACACATATCCCACCCTATCCCCGTAACCCCACGTATTTAATCCTCCCTAACACTAAGGGTCAATTTATCATAGCCAAATCAACCTAACCCGCACATCTTTGGACTGTGGGAGGAAACCGGAGCACCCGGAGGAAACCCACGCAGACACGGGGAGAATGTGCAAACTCCACACAGACAGTCACCCGAGGCCGGATTCGAACCCGGGTCCCTGGCGCTGTGAGGCACCAGTGCTAACCACTATGCCACCGTGTCGAAGGAACAGGAGGAGGCCATTTAGCCCCTCGAGCCTGCTCCACCATTCAATGAGATCATGGCTGATCTGCGACCTAACTCCATATACCCGCCTTTGGCCCATATCCCTTAACACCTTTGGTTAACAGAAATCTTATCAATCTCAAATTTAACAATTGACCCAGCATCAATTTCCGCCCTTTGAGTGTAGAAGTGCTTCCTAATTTTACTCCTACGGGCAGGGCACGTCTGGGACCAGGATCTCTCATTTGGAGCAGCATTTCCATTTTGGAAACAAGTGGTCCAATTTCTGGTCAACATGATTAAGTGGCCTACACATTGTCCGCTTGAGGCTTTGCTCATTGCATCGCTGGTGAACATAGAAACATAGAATCTAGGAGCAGGAGTAGGCCATTCGGCCCGTCGAGCCTGCTCCACCATTCAATACGATCATGGCTGATCATCCAAATCCAGCACCCTGTCCCTGCTTTAATCCCCACAGTACACATATCCCACCCTACCCCCGTAACCCCACGTATTTAATTCCCCCTAACATATCCCACCCTATCCCCATAACCCCACATATTTAATCCCCCCCTAACACTAAGGGTCAATTTATCATAGCCAAATCAACCTAACCCGCACATTTTTGGACTGTGGGAGGAAACCGGAGCACCCGGAGGAAACCCACGCAGACACGGGGAGAATGTGCAAACTCCACACAGACAGTCACCCGAGGCCGGATTCGAACCCGGGTCCCTGGCGCTGTGAGGCACCAGTGCTAACCACTATGCCACCGTGTTGCCCTTTGTTTATCATCATTTGCACCCGAAGGGTAATCCAGCTTCAGTGTGGTATTAACCCAATGCTAAACAAGGAATTTCCTCCCATTTTCCAAAGGCCTTCTAGTGGCCTGTTCAACCGTTGGAAGGTATTAGAGCCATGATAGATCCACGCATCCTCTCGCCCAGTGAGGGCTATGGGACAGTCATCAACAGCAGCAAAGCACAGGCTAGTTCCTTGTCGCTCCCCCCCCCCGAAAAAAACTATCTAGTTCCCCCCCTCCACACGTTCAGCCGCCAGTCCCACCCCCGCCGAGATCGCCTGAATCAAAGAACAATCAGCCCAGGACTTCATTCTGTTGTGTAGCTCAGTACCATACCTCAGGAGCCTACCGTCAACAAGGGCAGACGTTGATGACGAAGTCCAACACCACCTTCAGTGTGCCAGTGCAGCCTTCGGTCGCCTGAGGAAGAGTGTGTTTGAAGACCAGGACCTCAAACCCTGCACCAAGCTCATGGTCTACAGAGCAGTAGTGTTACCCGCCCTCCTGTATGCTTCAGAGACATGGACCATGTACAGCAGGCACCTCAAAGCACTGGAGAGGTACCACCAACGCTGTCTCCGCAAGATCCTGCAAATCCGTCGTCAGGATAGGTGCACCAACGTCAGTGTTCTCGCTCAGGCCAATATCCCCAGCATCGAAGCTTTGACCACGCTTGATCAGCTCCGCTGGACGGGCCACATCGTCCGCATGCCCGATACGAGACTCCCAAAACAAGTGCTCTACTCAGAGCTCCGACACAGCAAGAGAGCCCCAGGTGGGCAGAGGAAACGCTTCAAGGACACCCTCAAAGCCTCCTTGAAAAAGTGCAACATCCCCACCGACACCTGGGAATCCCTGGCCCAAGACCGCACAAAGTGGAGGAGAAGCATCCGGGAAGGCGCCGAACACCTCGAGTCTCTTCGCCGGGAGCAAGCGGAAGCCAAGCGCAGGCAGCGGAAGGAGCGCACGTCAACCCAAGCACCCCACCCACCCGCCCCCTTCAACCACCGTCTGCCCCACCTGTGACAGAGACTGTAGGTCCCGCATTGGACTCATCAGTCACTTGAGAACTCATTTTTAGTGTGGAGGCAAGTCATCCTCGGTTCCGAGGGACTGCCTAAGAAGAAAAGATTTGGTGCATTCGCCCAATGAGCCAACAGGAGTGCAGCACTGTCGGAGGTGCCGTCTTTGGGATGCGACGTTAAACCGTCTGCTCTCAGGTGGACGTAAAAGATCCTATGGCACTATTTCGAAGAGGAGCAGGGGGCCAGTTGCCCTCGATGACCTGGCCAACATTTATCCCTCAACCAACAGTACTAAAAACCAGATGATCTGGTCATTATCACATTCCTGTTTGTGGGAGCTTGCTGTGCACAAATTGGCTGCCACGTTTCCTGCATTACAACGGTGACCACAATTCAACAAAGGTACTTCATTGGCTGTAAAGCATTGGAGGGTTGGCAACTGCACTGAAACCCCATTGACAACAGGGTTTCTTCTGAAGCAGATTGCCTGCACTTGCAGCAGGCCTGGTTCCGGGCAAGTATAAACTGCAACGCTAAAAGCATCCCAGGAGGAGGCAAATCTGTTTACAAGCAAGCGCCTCCCAAGCTAGGTCACAAGACACAGGCTGGGCGACCGAACTGGCTGTTTAGCATATTTTAGTTTGACGCGTTATTAATATTGAAAAAGATTGGGGAGGTGCATTTACAGGGGAGGGGGGGCAAAGTGGGCGCTACACGGAACAGGTCTTTTCATCTCCAAATACACCATCCTACCTACACAACCTCCACAGTGGATTGAACGTGACTCAACCACACCATCTTGAACTCTGAACTCCTTGCCCCAAGGCCTGAAAACTGTGGAGCTATTCCAAAACCTCCCAATTTAAAAATTCTCCTCCTCGTGTTTAAATCACTTCACGGCGTTACCCCCTCCTCATCACGAACCTCCTCCAGCCCTACAAGGCCCCCCCACCCCACCCCCACCAAAACTCTGTTCCTGACTCATTTCTCCCTCTCTTCGCCCAATCATTGGCGGCCGTGCCTTCAGCTGCCTGGGCCCCAATCTCTGGAATTCCCTCCCTAAACCTCTCCGCCTCCCTCGCCTCCTTTAAACCTACCTCTCTCTCAAATAAGAACTTCTGTGCCTCATCGTCCATGTGTGTCTGCGTACGCCCTCCGGACCTTCTCCCAAAGTTAAAGGCTATATAAATGCAAGTTGTTGTTGGTGTAACCAACATCCTACTTGCAGTCACACAACACTGAAGATTCAGCTGGTCGTGAATAGCATCCACACCCATTTTAGTGCAGAATTCATACCTCACCCACCATTTCCAAGTCTGTTTTTGCAATCCATCTGTTGGAAAGCGATGGATTGCAAAGACAACAATTGTTACAACAACAACAACTTGCATTTATATAGCCTTTAACTTTGGAAAAACGTCCAAAGGGCGTAAGTAGGCACACATGGAAGAAGAGCCAAAGAAGTTCTTATTTGAGAGAGTCTAACCACCGCCCCATGACATTCAACGGCATTACCATCGCTGAATCCCCCACCATCAACATCAACGTCCTGGGGGGTCACCATTGACCAGAAACTTAACTGGACCAGCCACATAAATATTGTGGCAACAAGAGCAGGTCAGAGGCTGGGTATTCTGCGGCGAGTGTGTCACCTCCTGACTCCACAAAGCCTTTCCACCATCTACAAGGCACAAGTAAGGAGTGTGATGGAATACTCTCCACTTGCCTGGATGAGTGCAGCTCCAACAACACTGAAGAAGCTCGACACCATCCAGGACAAAGCAGCCCGCTTGATTGGCACCCCATCCACCACCTTAAACATTCACTCCCTCCACCACCAGCGCACCGTGGCTGCAGGGTGTACCATTTACAAGATGCACTGCAGCAACTCGCCAAGGCTTCTTCGGCAGCACCTCCCAAACCCGCGACCTCTTCCACCTAGAAGGACAAGGGCAGCAGGCATGTGGGAACACCACCACCTCCAAGTTCCCCTCCAAGTCACACACCATCCTGACTTAGAAATATATCGGCCGTTCTTTCATCGTCGCTGGGTCAAAATCCTGGAACTCCCTCCCTATCAGCACTGTGGGAGCACCTTCACCACACAGACTGCAGTGGTTCAAGAAGGCGGCTCACCACCACCTTCTCAAGGGCAATTAGGGATGGGCAATAAATGCTGGCCTTGCCAGCGATGCCCACATCCCATGAATGAATAAAAGAAAACGAACTTGTCCGGACGAAGCTCTCCGTTACAGTACAGGAGGAGCCCATGCGGCCCACTGTGTCCCTTTGCTATGGCAGCCCTGAACCAGATTACACTGTCCCGTGCTCTCCCCCCACCCCCCCCCCAACACGGTCCTGTATCTTGCTTCGCTTCAAGATGTTGATCTGCTTTTCCCTTAATAGATGCACCTCATTGACGTTTAACTGTTGCTGCATCTCAGCTGGGAGTGCTGGATACTGAAGGCAAACAGTGGAAAATTCCTCGCAGCACTGCCCTTCCTCAGCAGTGTGTATTCATTATAAAAATAAACAGAACTCCCCAATGGCTGAGCTAGTTAGTTACATACAATTACAGTAGGTCGAATGTACAGCACAGGTCATTTCGCCCAACTGGTCTATGCCGGTGTTTATGCTCCACACGAGCCTCCTCTCACGCTATCAACATACCCTTCTATTCCTTGCTCCCTCACGTGCTTATCTAGCTTCCCCTTCAATGCATCTATACTATTCGCCTCAACTACACCATGTGGTAGCGAGTTCCGTGTTCTAACCACTCTCTGGGTAAAGAAGTTTCGCCCGAATTCCTTATTGGATTTATTAGTGACTATCTTATATTTATCTTATATTTATGACCCATAGTTCTGGACTCTCCCACAGGTGGAAACATACATACGAATTAGGAGCAGGAGTAGGCCACTCAGCCCCTCGAGCCTGCTCCGCCATTCAAGAAGATCATGGCTGATCTGATTACTCCACATTCCCGCCTACCCCCGATAACCTTTCACCCCCTTGCTCATCAAGAACATCTTCTCTATGTCTACCCTATCTCAACTCTTCATAATTTTGAAGACCTCGATTAGGTCACCCCCTAGAGAAGAGAGGCCCAACCTGTTCAGTCTTTCCTGATGGTTAGAACGTCTCAGTTCTGGTACCATCCTTGTAATTCTCCAGTGCCTCTGTATCCTTTTTAGAATATGGAGATCGGAACTGTTCACAGTACTCCAAGTGTGGTCTAACCGAGGTTCGATACAAGTTTAACACAACGTCTCTGCTTTTCAATTCTATACCGTGTGCATTTTTTTTTTAAGTGGCCTTGTTCAGCTGCGCTGCTACTTTTAATGATGTGAATATTTAAGGAGCGAGAAGTT
This sequence comes from Squalus acanthias, assembly GCA_030390025.1. NCBI lineage: Eukaryota > Metazoa > Chordata > Chondrichthyes > Squaliformes > Squalidae > Squalus > Squalus acanthias. Next base: position 11,639,474 of record CM059450.1, read on the forward strand.
GAACCACACAGACCAAGGCGGCCTGCACCGAGAGAGCCGATCTCAGCCAGAGCAGTGGTCGGAGATCCGCAGTTGGCCTCATCCTCAGGGCCGGATGGGCAAGGGAGAAGACAGCGCTCCCGATGAGCTCTACTTGGAAATAAGCATAGCGGGGCAATTAATAATTGCAAATCGGAGGTCGATAGATTTTTGCTAGCCAAGGGGGGATCAAGGGATACGGAGCCAAGGCGGGTGGATGGAGGTAGGATACAGATCAGCCATGATCTCGCTAAATGGTTCAGTGCCTGTGGAACTGTACACCAGTGAATGCTTTTTTAGGTGAGGCATAGGGAGAAAAAGAAGAGAAAGAAAGCAGCCCCCGCACCCCCTACCTCCCACCCCCCCGCACCCCCCAATCAAACCAATCCCCAGCCTCGGGCCTGGTCTCCTTCACTTCCAAATGGAGATCCTGTCAAAAGGTAGAAAATTCAGTGCAAGCATCAAGATTGAAAGTCAAGGGTGGCTGTCACTAAAGTGCCAGGTGTGTAGGACCGCCACAGCGGGCTCGAGATCCCACAATCCTGTACGAACATGGCGAGACAGCAAATGAGGTTGGGTTACCTCCCCATAGGGAGGAGGACCGCACAGACACTGGAGGGCAAGTTATTGTCAATCCCGAGGTCAACTTCAGAGCTTCATTGACCTAGGCCAGGCCCACAGGCATTCTTCACTCTTCTTCCTCCTCCCCCTACCCCGCCTCTCCCAAACATGGCCTATGGGGTGGGCGGGAAGAAAAAAAAAAAGAGCCTTAACCAGAGGGCATAACGAACCCAAGAAGGTGTGTGTCTCAGGTAGGTTTTAAACTTGTGCTTTTGCAAACAGGAGAAAAAGGAGATGGGCATCTCTCTCAACTGTGAAAACTAGTTACTTGGTACAAAGGATAAACATATCTTACTCCCCCCTTCTCCCCCACCGCGCAGATGGGAACACCACCACCTCCAGTTCCCCTCCAAGTCACACGCCATGTTGACTCGGCAATATATCGCCGTTCCTTCATAGTCACTGGGCCACGGACTGCTGCAGTTCAAGAAGGCAGCTCACCACCATCTTCTAAAGGGCAATTCGGAATGGGCAATAAATGCTGGCCTTCGCAGCGACGCCCACATCCCAGGAATGAATTTAAAAAAAAATTCTCTTCCCCCTCCTCCCCAAAGTGCTGACTCCTTGCTGGGATACAGTCCGTCATGCACCAGTTGACCCCTCCAGTAGCTCACCCAAGTGGTCATTCTTCGGCGGTTAGTCAACACCGCGAGAATGGCCAGGATGTCCAGCTCAATCCTGCCCCCACCCCCCCCAACATGTCCATACCTCCAGCGGAGATCGCTGGGATAGCAACCAGGAGTGGGAAATCCTGTCCGGTGTTGCCCTCCCTAACCAGGGAATGGGTCATGGTCATGCCCCTGCCACCGGCCCGGTGAAGTCATGAAATCTGGACTTCTCCGAGCCTGTGTTTGTTCAGCTGACGTATCGGTGAGTAATGAGCTGATGGTTTACAATGGGTGAAACTAAGGGCACTGTTCAGAATTACATCAGAACGTGTTTGCCAATAACCTAGTGGGTAGATGCAATAAAGAAAACCAGGTCATATCTATGGGGAGATCTTATCAAATATAGGAATTGTTTCTCACACGAGGTGCGGTATTAGGCTGTGCAGATCCAAAAATAAACAACTTGCATTTTACATTAGCGCCTTACAACTAATGAAGTATTTTTGAAGTGTAGCCACTGTTGTAATGTCGGAAACACAGCAGCCAATTTGCGCACAGCAAGCTCCCACAAACAGCAATGAGATAATGACCAGATAATATATATATTTTTTTTAAGTGAAGTTGGTTGAGGGATAAATATTGGTCAGGACACGGAGAAAAGTCTTCGCCAAGGGATCTTTTACGTTCATCTGAGGGGGCAGACGAGGCCTCGGTTTAACGTCTCATCCGAAAGATGGCACCTCTGGCAGTGCAGCACTCCCTCAGGACTGCAGTGGCAGTGTCAGCCTGGATTTTGTGGTCTAGTCTCCGGAGCGGGACTTGAACCCACAACCTTCTGACTCGGAGACCGGAGTGCGACCCACTGAGCCACAGCGGACACCTTGGAAAGCTCCAGATTCCTTCCCTGGTTTGTACTGGAGGTAGCTTCTCCCAGTCAGGGTGCAACAGTGGCTCGAGTGCTCCCTGGGCAAGAGACGGGGAACATTGGCTAGGATCCTATTCCTGACTGCTATCCAGTGATCACTGGGGTTGGGGGGCGGGTGGGGGGGTAAGGGGAAAAGAGTAGAAGATCAGGTGGGAGAGGCAGGTGACAATAGGAATAGGCTTGACTGCGAAAGCGCTGTTGGGCAAGATTCTGTTAATACTCACATTCTATCCTTGCACGTGAAGACTGGCTACTGGGGCAAGGCACTGGAGAGGAGTCTGCTACAGCGTATTATATGCTAAATGGCGTCACTTGATTAGGTAGCATTGGGAGCAGTCTTTCACCTGCGAGTTCCTGTTAATACAATATCCTGATCCTGAAGTAGAAGCTGAGCGAGACTGTACACTATTCCAGATAGGGAACGCGAGACCACGAGCAAGATCTTCGAGCAGGGCAGAGAAAGAAAAAAAAATGAAGTAGAATCCTGAAAGAAGTAACTCAAAAAAAAAAAAAAGTGGTTTCCTTTGTCGGATGAAGGAAGGGAGAATTTATAGAGCATCTTTCCCGTCAGCAATCAAAGTCCCTGACGACCAATGAGTCACGCCGGCTTTTACTGTACTTCAGTCAATCCACTCCAACCTTCATACGAGAAAGCAGAGGCAAAGCACTGACGTCATTTTCTTAAATAGAAACAGAAAACACTTGCAGTAAACAGCATGTCCTCGAGAAAGGAAAGCACTTGCATTTACATAGCGCCTCTCACGATTTCTGGATGTCCAAAAGCGCTTCCCAGCCAACAAGAGCGTAGTCACTGTTGTACTGTAGGAGAATCGGAAGAGGAAGGAAGGAAGGAAGGGAGGGAGGGCTGGTTCTTAATTTCAGATTCCCAGTACTGGCAGTTATTTTTTCCCCTCCCATCATCCTCTGACTCAATTTTGTTTCGTAAACAAACTATGGGATCTTTCTTTGCACTGTATTTCAAACCATTTTTTTCCCCCCCAAGCTTTTCTGACACTCGAGGGATAGAGCAACTTACAGCAGATGCAAAGTATCTTCTGTCAGCTGAACTCCGCAGTGAAATGTTTCAACGCCCGCCGGTCTACGATGCTACCTTTGGGACAACACCAACAATGGAATGGTCTCCACGTCACCCACTCCCAACAAGAAAGAAATTTCTCCTAACCCCTCTCCTCACTCGCAGTAACAATGGCGCCAACCAGAAAAAGAAAGAAAGACTTACATTTATATAGCACCTTTCACGACCACCGGACGTCTCAAAGCGCTTTACAGCCAATGAAGTACTTTTGAAGTGGAGTCACTTTTGTAATGTAGGAAACGCAGCAGCCAATTTGCAGCCAAGCTCCCACAAACAACAATGTGATAATGACCAGATAATCTGTTTTTGTTATGGTGGTTGAGGGATAAATATTGGCCAGGACACCGGGGATAATTCCCCTGCTCTTCTTCAAAATAGTGCCATGGAATCTTTTATGTCCACTTGAGAGAGCAGACAGGGCCCTCGGTTTAACGTCTCATCCGAAAGACGGCACCTCCGACAGTGCAGCACTCCCTCAGCACTGCACTGGAGTGTCAGCCTAGATTTTTGTGCTCAATTCCCTGGAGTGGGACTTGAACCCACAACCTTCTGACTCAGAGGCAAGTGTGCTACCCACTGAGCCACAGCTGACATAGAAGAAATAGTCTTTCCCGATTCACCCCATCAAACCTTCTATATATATTTTTTTTTTAAGACTTCCATTAAATCTCCTCTTAGCTTTCTCTACGCCAGCGGGAATAGCCCCAAGCAATGTTCCCTCCAATCTTTTTTAGGATTCTTTAACGGGCACATTAAATGGGAAAAACCGCGCATGGTGGAATTTTTAAACGCCAGCGTGCCGGCTGCGTGGGCGCTCCAGAGCACCACGCGGCTTAAAGGGAACATTGGTCCCAAGTATCTCAAGAATCTCCTCATAACTATTTTCTGATCCCCAATATCATCCTTGCTCTTAAGACGCCCATTCCCTATCTGGAAAAATGGCGCAAAAAAGATTTACTAGAATGATACCAGAACTGAGAGGTTATATCTATCGGGAAACATTGATCAGGCCGGGGCTCTTTTCTCTAGAAAAAAAAAGATTGGAGGGTGACCTGATAGAGGTCTTCAAGATTATGTAGAGAAGATGTCTCCACTTGTGGGCGAGGCCAGGACAGGGCACCATAAATATAAAGATAGTCACGAATAAATGCAGAAGGAAATTCAGGAGGAACTTCTTTACCCAGAGAATGGTGAACTTATAGAGTCAGAGTCATACAGCACAGAAAGAGGCCCTTCGGCCCATCGTGTCCACGCCAGCCTTCAAGCCCTGTCTATTCTAATCCCATTTTCCAGCACTTGGTCCGTAGCCTTGCATGCTATGGCGTTTCAAGTGCTCATCTAAATGCTTCTTGAATGTTGTGAGGGTTCCTGCCTCTACCACCCTTTCAGGCAGTGAGTTCCAGATTCCAACCACCCTCTGGGTGAAAAAGTTTTTCCTCAAATCCCCTCTAAACCTCCTGCCCCTTACCTTGAAACTATGCCCCCTGGTTATTGACCCCTCTACTAAGGGGGAAAAGTTCCTTTCTATCTACCCGATCTATGCCCCTCATAATTTTGTACACCTCAAATCAGCCTTCTCTGCTCCAAGGAAAACAACCCCAGCCTGTCCAGTCTCTCTTCATAGCTGAAACGCTCCAGCCCAGGTAACATCCTGGTGAATCTCCTCTGCACCCTCTCTAACGCAATCACATCCCTCCTATAGTGTGGCGACCAGAACTGCACACAGTATTCCAGCTGTGGCCTAACTAGCGTTTTGTACAGCTCCATCATAACCTCCCTGCTCTTATATTCTATGCCTCGGCTAATGATCTTGCTACCGCAGGGAGTGGTTGAGGCAAATAGCACAGATACATTCAAGGGGAAGCTGGATAAGCACATAAGGGAGAAAGGAATAGAAGGGGGCGAGATGAAGAGGGGTGGGAGGAGGCTCGTGTGGAGCATAAACATCGACATGGACCTATTGGGCCGAATGGCCTGTTTCTGATCTGTAAATACTTTGTAAAAAAAATGTACGGTCGCATTCAGCCTCTACTTCAACACTAGTAGGGTCAGGAGAGCGTCGCAACACTGGAAGTCATCAGCGTAATAAACCTGCTCCCAAACGTTCCCCAATATTCTCTAATAAAGTGGCACCACTTTATTATAACACGCTGTGGCTTTAAATGCTCAAGGGAGGGCACCACGCGCACCTGGGCAATGCGCAAAAAAAAAACAATTAGCATTTAGCGAGCTACCTGGGAAAGCAAATTGTTTCCAATTAAGCCGAATCAGCCTCGTTGTCCAAGTCAGCCTGCTCGTGACACGGGTCACGCACCGGCCAATAATACCTGGCCTATGAAAGGGCTGCAGGGATTCGTAAACAGGCCGGCCACACAGCAGCTGGTTTAAAAGGCGGCCAGTCGATCACAGGCCCACCACTCCAGTGCGTAACGTCACGTGACGTGTGAGGAGACCATTTCTTTTTTTAAATCCTCGTGTGTGCCTGGTGATTTATGAAACCAAAAAGAGATGGGCTTGCATTTATTACACCTCAAACTTCTTGGAACCTGCCTTGTATATATAACACAAGAACTAGGAGCAGGAGTAGGCCATACGGCCCCTTGAGCCTGCTCCACCATTCAATAAGATCATGGCTGATCATCGACCTCAACTCCACTTTCCCGCTCGATCTCCATATCCCTTGATTCCCCTAGAGTCCAAAAATCTATCGATCTCAGCCTTGAATATACTCAACGATTGAGCATCTACAGCCCTCTGGGGTAGAGAGTTCCAAAGATTCACAACCCTCTGAGTGAAGAAATTCCTCCTCACCTCAGTCTTAAATGGCCGACCCCTTATCCGAGATTATGCACCCCCCCCTAGGTTCTAGGCTCTCCAGCCAGGGGGAAACAACCTCTCAGCATCTACCCTGTCAATCCCCCTCAGTATCTTAAACATTTCAATGAGATCGCCTCACATTCTTCTAAACTCCAGAGAGCATCAGCCCAAGCTACTGAATTACTGGCTGTTGCTATGTGGGTGAACAAGGCGGCCATTTTGCGGACATCAAGATCCCCAAACGTGAGTTGAAGGGGGTGGGAATGTTGGCCAGGCCACCTGGAGAGCTCACTTTCCTTCCAGGGCAAAATACTGCGGATGCTGGAAACCTGAAATAAATGCTGGAAAACCCTCAGCAGGGTCAGGCAGCATTCGTGGAGAGAGAAACAGAGTTAATGTTCCAGGTCGATGAACAGTTCTGACGAAAGGTCACCGACCTGAAACGTTAACTCTTGTTTCTCTCTCCGTGGATGCTGCCTGACCCGCTGAGGGCTCTCCAGCATTTTCTCTTTTTAATTTCAATTTTTTTTTCCCCCCCCCATACAGTGCCGTGGGATCTTTTAACTCCCACCGGAACAGGTAGGGGCGACCTCGGTTTAATGTCTCATGAGAAGGGACGACACTTCGAACAAGGCAGTGCTCTTGACCACACTTTAGGAAGGATGTGAAGGTCCCTTGAGAAGGTGCAGAGGAGATTTACCAGAATGGTTCCCGGGATGGGGGATCTTAGCTACAAGGACAGGTTGGAGAAGCTGGATTTGTTTTCATTAGAGCAAAGGAGGTTGCGGGGTGATTTGATAGAAGTGTACAAGATTATGACGGGTTTGGATAGGCTAGACAGGGGAAATGCTGTTCCCACTAGTTGATGGTACAAGGACTAGGGGACACAGATTTAAGGTTTTGGGCGAGAGATACAGGGGGGATGTGAGGAAAAACTTTTTTGCGCAGCGAGTGGTGAGGACCTGGAACTCGCTGCCGACGGAAGTGGTGGAAGCGGAGACACTCAACGTTTTCAAGGGGAGACTGGATAGGCACTTGAGGGAAATAAACTTGTGGGGCTACGGGGATAGAGCGGGGGAATGGGACTGACTGGATTGCTCTACAGAGAGCCGGCACGGACTCGATGGTCCGAATGGCCTCCTTCTGTGCCGTTATGACTATGACTCTCTCAGGGTTGCGCTGGAGTGTGAGCACAGATAGAACGCAAGTGTTGGACAATGGTGCTGATCCTTGGAAACCAAAAAGGATACCGCTCGACATCCTCAAGTCTCCATAGAGGCAGCTCAAAATGCGCCATTCGGAAATCAACTAATTGCCCACAGAGGAGGGGAGAAACAATTTTAATAAACATGTAGCATTGCAAATGCCCTCTGTACGTACTGTACTTCTTGGCTACGAACTCAGTCGAACTGCATTAGAAAGCTTGCCGACACGGTCATGACAAAAAACAACTTGCATTTATACAACGGCTTTAACAAGGGAAAGCATCCCAAGGAGTTTCACAGGCACGTCATCAGACACAAATTAACACCAAAGGGAGAGATATTCGGAGGGGCGATTAAAAGGTTACGTTTTAAGAAGGGTCTCAAAAGGGTCCAGGGACTTGAGCACATAAAAAGCTAGGCTGACACTCCAGTGCAGTGCTGAGGGAGTGCTGCACTGTCAGAAGGTGCCGTCTTTCGGATGAGACGTTAAACCGAGGCCCCGTCTGCTCTCTCAGGTGGACGTAAAAGATCCCGTGGCCACTATTTTGAAGAAGAGTTCTCCCTGGTGTCCTGGGGCCAATACTTATCCCTCAACCAACATAACAAAAACAGATTATCTGGTCATTATCACATTGCTGTTTGTGGGACCTTGCTATACGCAAATTGGCTGCCGCATTACAACATTGACTCGACTTCAAAAAGTACTTCATTGGCTGTAAAGCGCTTTGAGACGTCCGGTGCTCGTGAAAGGCGCTATATAAACGCAAGTCTTTCTTTTAAAAAGGAGAGAGCAGGAGGAACAGCAGAGAGATTCAGAGAAGGAATTCAAGCACTTTAGGGACTAGACGACGAAGGCACGGCCGCCGATGGTCGGGCGAACAGATCGGGGAGGGGGGGGGGTGGGAGGGGAAAGGATGCACAAGAGGCAAGAGTTGGAAGAAGAGTGTTCTGGGAGGAGGTTACAGTCAACCGACTTAGATGATGGGCCTCAATTCAACGTTAAACCTGTTGCAGCCACTGTGAAAGTGGGACACGAGGGAGGAACAAAACCAACTCCAGCACCAAGCAAAATAAAAAATTTAAACGTTCCAATTAAAAATGCCACATAAAATGAAAAACTAGATTTCAAATACAACAGACGCAACAACATAAACTAAACTGCAAATCACATAGGGAAGGGTTACAAGGCAGGAATCTAATTAAAGCATTCAGATACTAAAACATCAAGATCAAAGCTTCAACATCTGAAGCCCCCCAGACTAGATTGGGACATTGGCATTACTCCAGGGCATCTGTTATTTGTACACCACATCTTGGAGTTTATGGGGGCGAGACAACTCCAACTCAGTGTCACTGCTGATGCGATTCAACAATGTTTGTGTCAAACAAATTGTGTTAAAGCGTGGTTCCTTCTAACTGCAGCGTTGGAGGGGGGGGGGGGGAGGGGGGGCAAGAAGAGTTGAAGAGAAGGGTTTGGGGACAACAAGGATTAATCCCCCCCTCTCCCAATCTCTGATGTACTAATGAGGGGAGGGAAAAGAAATACATTGAGGGGCACAAAGGCAAACATCAGTGTTCGAAACCCAGCACTGGTTCATGGTCGTGGATGTGTGGGGCCCACGTATGAAAAGACCTATGCACTCAACCTTACCATACCTCACCAAAAATTTATAAAACAACATCCCATTTAGAAACATTTTCCGAAGGGGGGTGGGGAGGACAGAACAGCTACCATCTAAAAGATACTGCTTAACTGAAAGTGTTTTAATTCAAATCTCAAAATGAAACAGGAGCAACAATAAAAATTCAAACAGGAGGCGAGTATGATAAATGGTATTTAAACTGCTTTTTGAAGGGTGTAACAAAGAGTGAATAACACCAAAAAAGTTTTTCCCAAACATCGCCCCAATTGCAGTTTTAAAAAAGGATGTATGTATATATATTTTAAATCTTTGAGTAAAAGGTTACCAGATTTTTGCAATGGGCAATTCTCCAAATCTGAAGTGCATTTTTAAAATGGATTTTAATGCAATATCGACATTATGAATTGCAGCTTCGTTCAATCTAATGTAAGGGTGAAAAGCAAAACGATACTTAAAAACATGCTGATTTAAAAGCGCGATAAAAAAAAATGCAACACATTTTAAATCATAACCTCTTCATTCCCTCCTCCCTCTTACCTTTGCATGGCTGAGTGTGAGATGTAGTCCTGAATGAAATGCATTCACTCCAGTTAATAACACCAAAGGGAGGGGGGGGAGCAATTTCAAAGGTGAATTACAAGGGGTGGGGGAAAGCAATGGTGACTGAGGGTGGGGGTCCCAGAGCAATTAAAGGTCTGATGCCTTCACCAGCAAGGTTTGCACGCTCTCTTTCTTTCCCCCCGCGAACGCACCAGGCTGGGGAAATTCCTGCAGGAGCCCCGGAGTTGCGAAGCTCGCGAACGATCCAGGATTAAAGGGCTGCAGCTCCCGCGCCTGCGCACACCGGCCGCTGTCCGATAGGGTGACGTAATCCCTGTAATTTCTTAAAGGGGCCGCGCATCCCAACTTTTTTCCCCTCTCCATTCGGACGTGGGCGTCGCTGGCAAGGCCAGCATTTATTGCCCATCCCTAATTGCCCCTCGGGAAGGTGGGTGGCGGTGAGCCGCCTTCTTGAACCGCTGCAGTCCGTGTGGTGAAGGTACTCCCACAGCGCTGTTAGGGAGGGAGTTCCGGGATTTTGACCCAGCGACGATGAAGGGTCGGCCGATATACTTCTAAGTCAGGATTTGTGTGTGTGACTTGGAGGTGGTGGTGTTCCCATGCGCCTGCTGCCCTTGTCCTTCTAGGTGGAAGAGGTCGCGGGTTTGGGAGGTGCTGCCGAAGAAGCCTTGGCGAGTTGCTGCAGTGCATCTTGTAGAGGGTGCACACTGCAGCCACGGTGCGCCGGTGGTGGAGGGAGTGAATGTTTAAGGTGGTGGATGGGGTGCCGATCAAGCGGGCTGCTTTGTCCTGGATGGTGTCGAGCTTCTTGAGTGTTGTTGGAGCTGCACTCATCCAGGCAAGTGGAGAGTATTCCATCACACTCCTGACTTGTGCACTGTTTTTGGTACACACTAAAACAAATAAGCTGTAACTAAAAAACCATTAAAGAAAGCTTAACAACTTAAATTAAAATTTGGTTGCCGGGGGTGATGATGCGCTCCAGTCCCTGTGGTGCCCACCGGTGGCGGAATGCTGCGAGCGTGCCGGCGGACACCGCGTGCTCTGTCTTCAGGGCCACCCGGGTGCGAACGTGGCTGTGGAAGAGAGGCAGGCAGTCGGGCCGAGCGACCCCCTCGACCGCCCGCTGCCTGGACCAGTTGATGGCCACTTTGGCCAGGCCCAGGAGCAGTCCCACGGTCTGAGTCCATGGTCTCTAAATTGTCTGACTGCTTGTCCGACATCCAGTTCTGGATGAGCAGAAATTTTCTCCAGTTAAATATTGGGAAGACCGAAGCCATTGTTTTCGGTCCCCGCCACAAACTCCGTTCCCTAGCCACCGACTCCATCCCTCTCCCTAACATCTGTCTGAGGCTGAACCACACTGTTCGCAACCTTGGTGTCATATTTGACCCTGAAATGAGCTCCCGAACACATATCCGCAGCATAAATAAGACCGCCTACTTCCACCTCCGTAACATCGCCCGTCTCCGCCCTTGCCTCGGCTCATCCGCTGCTGAAACCCTCATCCATGCCTTTGTTACCTCTATGATGCGGAGATGCCGGTGTTGGACTGGGGTGGACAAAAGTGAGAAGTCGCACAACACCAGGTTATAGTCCAACAGTTTTATTTGAAATCACAAGCTTTCGGAGCTGCTGCTCCTTCGTCAGGTGAAGTGAAGAAATACAAATCGGCACAGCATATATAGACAGAGAACAATGCCTGTGCAGAGAACAATGTCAGACGACTACAGTTAATCTTTCTGACTGCCTTTTATCACACCTCGGCAGAGAGACAATCCGGTCAGTCAGGAAGACATTATATCAAAGACATGGCAAGACACAGCTAAGACAATGAGGTGGGGTCACAGGGGGTCTAATGTGTCAGATGCTGCAGTCTGTGTGGAAAACCATAAACTTTAAACTTTTTACTTTTTTTACTGGAAATCACATCTGTGAACAAGCCAACGACGACTCGAGTCTGGATGACTCTACGTCAGGTGGGGTTACATGTAGCGTGACATGAACCCAAGATCCTGGTTGAGGCCGTCCTCATGGGTGCAGAACTTGGCTATCGGTTTCTGCTCGATGATTTTGCGTTGTCGTGTGTCTCGAAGGCCGCCTTGGAGAACGCTTACCCGAAGATCCGAGGCTGAATGTCCTTGACTGCTGAAGTGTTCCCCAACTGGGAGGTAACAATCTTGCCTGGCGATTGTTGCGCGGTGTCCGTTCATACGTTGTCGCAGTGTCTGCATGGTCTCGCCGATGTACCATGCATGCTTTTAGCGCCCCGGAAAAATTAGCGCCCCAGCGCCAGAACTTGAGTGGTTGCGCCCCAAGAGGGAAGCGGGGCGCTGCTGGAAGTGTCCCGCCTCTCTCATGGGGCGTTGCGAGTCAATATCGCGGCGCTATGTGCCCTGGGGATCGGGAGTGCCGGCAAAAGAGCCCAGCACTCGAGAAGTGCCAGGCTCTTAGAGCCGGGAACGGGAGCGCAGGCAGGTGCTGGCAGGCGGCCAGCATCAAAAATGGCCGCCCCGCACCTCGCCTTTAAATTGTGCCTCCCCGGCCGCAGGTAGGCCCCCCTGACCCCATCTGAAATAGCGTCTTAGGGTGCTAACGGGAGGCGCAAAGCAACTGAATTTTTAGGCCTTAGGACCTAGGTCAGAGCTTCTGGAGTCGAATGGATTGAAAGGTGTCTACAAATCAGAAATAGAGGGAAGTTTCTTGGACTGGCAGGAAGTGGGAGGTGTTGTCCCTCAGGGAGCCGTGCTGGGACCACTGTTATTTACCATTAACGTAAACGATTTGGACTCAGGAACTGGAGGTCTGGTGTTGAATTTGCAGATGGTACCAAATTGGGGAGGGTAGCTAATAATGTGGAGAACTGCACCAAAGTACAGGAAGACATAAACAAGCTTGCAGAGTGGGTGGTTAAATGGCAAATTAAATCTAATATAGTGAAGCGTGAGATGGTTCATTTTGGCAGGAGGAATTAGAAGGTCACCTGGAAGGTAAGAAACTAAATGGAGTAGAGCAGCAAAGAGATCTGGGAATACAGATACACAAATCGTCAGAAGTAGCACAAGTTAATAAGGCCACAAAGTGGGCAAACAGGGTACTGGGGTTCATTTCTAGAGGAATAGATTACAAAAGCAGGGAGATCATGCGAAATTTATATAGTTGGACCACACTTTTGAGCACTGCGCACAGTTCTGGTCTACATCCCACGAAAAGGATATTGAGGCACCGGACATAGTGCCAGAAAAGATTTACAAGGATGTTACCAGAATTGAGGGGATGCAACTATCAGGAAAGATTGAGCAGGCTGGGGCTCTTTCTTTGAAAAAGAGAAGACCGAGAGGAGAACTGATAGAGGTCTTTAAAATGGTGAAGGGGTTCGATAGGGTGGATGCGGAGAAACTGTTTCACCTTGTGGGTGAGTCCAGACCAAGGGACATGAATATAAGATAGCCACTAACAGTTCAAATAAAGAATTTAGGAGGATTTTCTTTACACAGAGAGTGGTGAGAATGTGGAACTCCCTGCCACAGGGAGTGGTTGAAGCCTATCGCGTTGACACATTTAAGGGGGCGGCTTGAAGCATACATGAGGGAGAAGGGAATAGAGAGATGAGGCAGGGTGGAAGAGGTCATTAGAGCGAGAGGAGGCTCGTGTGGAGTATAAACACCAGCATAGACCAGTTGGGCCAAATGGCCTGTTCCTGTGCTGTAGATTCTGTGTAATTCTGTGCAATGTGCAAAAAAAAAAGCAAACTATTATTTAAATGGAGAGAGATTACAAAATGCTACAGTTCAGAGGGACCTGGGAGGTCCTTGTGCATGAAACACAAAAAGTTAGCATGCAGGTATAGCAAGTAATCAAAAAGGCAAATGGAATGTTGGCCTTTATTGCAAGGGGTTTGGAGTATAAAAGCAGGGAAGTCCTGCTACAACTCTACAGGGTATTGGTGAGACCACACCTTGAGTACTGTGTACAGTTTTGGTCTCCTTATTTAAGGAAGGATATACTTGCATTGGAGGCAGTTCAGAGACGATTCACACGGTTAATTTCAGAGATGAGGGGTTGACTTATGAAGAAAGGTTGAGCAAGTTGGGCCGATACTCATTGGAATTTAGAAGAATGAGAGGTGATCTTATTGAAACATATAAGATACTGAGGGGGCTCGACAAGGTAGATGCAGAGAGGATGTTTCCCCTCGTGGGGAAATCTAGAACTCGGGGGCATAGTTTCAGAATAAAGGGTCGCCCTTTTAGAACTGAGATGAGGAGGAATTTCTTCTCTCAGAGGGTAGTAATTCTGTGGAATTCTCTGCCCCAGAGAGCTGTGGAGGCTGGGTCATTAAATACATTTAAGGTGGAGATAGACAGATTTTTACAAGATAAGGGAGTGAAGGGTTATGGGGAGCGGGCAGGGAAGTGGCTTTGAGCCCAATATCAGCCATGATCTTATTGAATGGCGGAGCAGGCTCGAGGAGCCAAGTGGCCTATCCCTGCTCCTATTTCTTATGTTCCATCACTGATGGCCTTCCAAGTGGCCATTCTTCACATGTGAGGTGAGGCGGAGTTTTGGACTCTGGGACGCAGCACACCCAGTCCCAAACCTGCGCCACCTAATGTCTACCTCCTAGCCGTAATCTCCGAATAGTAATCGGGATAGAGAACGCAGCTGATTTTTTTCCCCCTGCCTAACCTAGGAAGACGGAATGCAACTGTAGGACCCCTATGGAGATCAGGTAATTCAACACTGGCCAGGAAATCGAACGTCACACCTTCTGGTCCAGATCTAGCAGTATGCTGGTCAGTGTCGTTCCCCACAAGGTCAGCGAGAGAGCTGGACTTACTCATCTTTGAAGGGCACAAAAGAAGAATATCAAGAATGAAGAGATTTTAACAGTATGTTATTTTTAGGAGAGGGCAAGCAAAGGAGTCCTTTACTATGGTGAAAGTGTACAGTCTTCTGGCCATATCTTATCAATTTTTTACAAGCCACAATCTCAGGGGGTGATTGTCTGAGGCCCGAGGAGGCGGGTTGGGAGGCGGGAAAAGGCGGGAAAATCGGAAAAAATGAGTGCGGGTTCGGAACCCGCCTCCACCCCGCCTCTGCGGGATTTTGCCGGTGCCAGTTTTGCAGGGCGGGTAACGGTCCCGCCTCCAGCTGGCCAGAGAGCTTGTTTAGAGGCTTAAATGCTCATTAAGGGCCTCTCTAAGCCTATTTTGAGAGGCCCTCGTGATTTTTCCACATTTTCAGCGTGTTCCACGACCCTCCCAAACCACGCCAGCTAAACCTGGCGGGTTGACAAGTGGGTGGTCTCCTCACAGCTGCAGCTCAAACATTAAATCGGAGATTTCATCAAGGATTAGTTGCAGGAGGCAGAACTTTGCTTTAAAAGGTCTTTGAGCACTTTTAGCAGGCCTTCCGAAGTCGGAGGTGCTGCAGCTTGAACCTATCAACTGTGGGACCTCCTTGGAAGACCCTCTCCCCGCTTGCAATGAGCGCTTCCCCAATGGAGGCATCTGCAAGCAGCATGGGAACCGTTTATTTTCTTTCACCATGGACCTCAGATGAGGAGGAGGAGGAGGATCTGGAGGAGGAGGAGGAACAGGAGGAGGAGGTCAGAGCGCCGGTGTATCGACCAGCAGCAGCGGCAGCACGCGAGCACATGGCTGTCCGGGATGCAAGGATGAAGTTATCCTGGCCAGATTTGCATAGGTTGCCCAAGTTGGCACATGTCCTTGGCTCCATCTTCAGACATCATTGACAATGGACATGACTCTCTGGTCTCCTTTCGCTCTGGCCACCAACCTGACAACGCAAGTGTCGCAGGAGCCCGCAATGTGGAGCTGCCTAAGGTGAAAGAACAGATGCCATAACGCCAACATTTTGGCATCAAATCATTTTAATGCTTTCCAAGAGGGATGGCATTTCATCAATACACATAAACATTCACCCAATCTGCACACAGATCTGGAGGTTATATCGATTGCCAGCTGTACCCACGCAGCCTTGGTTTCTTTGGGAGGACTCTTCCTCCCAGATGAGTGGAAGAGCACCTCCCTGCTAGCTGTCACCCCCTCAACCAACATTTGCAGCGCCTCATCCGAGAACCTCGGGGAGGCCCTTGGCTTGGAATTGGACATAGTGGTTTCTCAGAATATGTTGCAGGTGGTGCAGCATAGGCAGAAATCCAGTGGAATGATCCAAGGCAGCAAGCAGCCCTTAAATGAGGCTGGAAAAGTGATGTCAGCAGAGGCGAGTTTCAGTCCCAAAACACTAATTGACCAAAGACATCCCACACCGCTGAAATCAAATGGCCAATCAGGGGAAAACTATCAGTGGAGGTGGGTTTCAAACCCACCCAAACCGAAACCCGCCTCCATCCCGCCTCCAGTGGGAAAATTGTCCCCAAAGTGTTTGTCCCAGTTTCGATCCCATCTGTTCAGTCAACAGAGCAGTGGTGGGAGTGTTATAATTGGCCTCAAGTGTATAATGGGCTGGGGCAGGAAGGAACAGAGGAGGCTGAGGGGAGACCTTATTGAGGTGTATAAAATTATGAGGGGCCTAGATAAAGTGGATAGAAAGGACCTATTTCCCTTAGTAAAGAGGTCAAAAACCAGGGGGCACAGATTTAAAGTAATTGGTGGAAGGTTTAGAGGGGATTTGAGGGGAAATTTCTTCACCCAGAGGGTTGTGGGGGTCTGGAACTCACTGCCTGAAAGGGTGGTAGAGGCAGAAACCCTAACCACATTTAAAAAGTACTTGGATGTGCACTTGGGATGCTGTAACCTGCAGGGCTACGGACCAAGAGTTGGGAAGTGGGATTAGGCTGGCTGGCTCTTTGTTGGCCGGCGCGGACACGATGGGCCGAAATGGCCTCCTTCCGTGCTGTAACTTTCTATGATTCTATGACTCTAGGATGGGCTCCAACCCATCAATTTTCATACTAACCTGCGAGGACACACTTTAAGGGCTGTTAAATTGGCTAACAGAAGTGGGCTACAACACGAAGTGCAAACACGTGCAGGCGCAACACTAGAGCAAAGTGTTTGCCCCTGTGGCGTTACATATCTTGAGATAATGCTTCCCTTCGATTAAAATTGAGGTTTTATGATGGAAACGATGGCAGAGTTTTGCTCATTTTTAATGCCAGCAACTGAGGTTTCCAAAGGGGTCAAATCTTAGCCATAAACTCCCTATTTTGATATAGAACCGACCCCTACTGTTCCCCCCACCTCCTGAAGCCATTTACTGCTCTGCTGGGTAGTTTCACAGGCACTGGTTGGCTTCCAAAACTTTGCCACGTTCTCACCGTTCATGTGCGGGCCTTGGCAGTGGATATTAGGAGGCTATTTGACTTCCAAGGCAGTCCAGCAAAGTCCAGTCTCGTCCTCATTTGATGTCTACTTCCAGCAGGGGTCACTAGATTGGGCTCAGCAGAGGTTCTCTCCAACCCAAATATCAGTTACTATGTACATTCCCTCTCCATAATCCCGGAGGAGGTTTGGGTGGGCGGGGGGAGGTGAAATCTGTAGCGCCCTTACTACTTCCTCAGTGGTGGTCAGCCAACTCGGGTATGGAAACTGGAATTTTCGCACTCCGCTTCTCATTGTCGAACCCCAATATATGGATTTTTAACTGTTCCCCCAATAGTTCATTGAAGTCATTCCTTGTTGGCCCTGAAAAAGCAATGATGTGGAGATGCCGGTGTTGGACTGGGGTGGACAAATGTGAGAAGTCGCACAACACCAGGTTATAGTCCAACAGCTTTATTTGAAATCACAAGCTTTCGGAGCGCTGCTCCTTCGTCAGGTGAAGTGAAGAGATGCATATAGGCACAGCATATATAGTCAGAGAACACTGCCAGACGACTACAGTTAATCTTTCCAACTGCCCTTTATCACACCTCGGCAGAGAGATAATCACGGCAATCAAAGGTGTGGATGGTGTCCAAACAGGTCAGTCAGGAAAACATTACATCAAAGACAATGAGGTCTTCACTTCACCTGACGAAGGAGCAGCGCTCCGAAAGCTTGTGATTTCAAATAAAGCTGTTGGACTATAACCTGGTGTTGTGTGACTTCTGAAAAAGCAAGGCATCATCACATTCCCTCCCTAAACATCTCCGTCTCTCCGCCTCTCTCCTCCTTTAAAGACGCTCACTAAAACCTACCTCTTTGGCCAAGCTTTTGGTCGCCTGTCATAATATCTCCTTACGTGGCTCTCTGAGTCAAATTTTGTTTGATAACGCTCCTGTGAAGTGCCTTGGGATGTTTTACTACGTTAAAGGCGCTATATAAATGCAAGTTAATGTCGGTGTGTGAAAACTGAGATTGTCTTTTTTGTTTAAAAATTGATAATTTTTCTCTCTTCTAAGCCACACCCCATTGTTCAATGGTGAGCAGATACATGCCTAGATTTCTGCCGATGCTATTCTCACACCAGCAAATCCTTTGGTCTGTCACTTTATTCCTCCCCTGTTTGTGGAGACAGGGACATGTCTAAGATCCACTTTCCTGACAGAGAATTAGGGGAACCATGAAGATGAACTTGGATTCTACCTTGGTGTTCCATCAGATCCAAACATCAAGCTGTTGCACCGAGGGTTGCCAAGACTCCAGGATTGCCCAGGAGTTGAAGATGAATCTCCCTGACACGACTGCCAGCAACCCAGGAGGAAAATCACGGTGGCGTTAAAAATATGATGTGTTTTATTCACGTTCTTTGAAGACGTTATGTTTATTCAGAAGAACGTAAGAACATAAGAATTAGGAGCAGGAGTCGGCCATTTGGCCCCACGAGCCTGCTCCGCCATTCAATAAGATCATGGCTGATCTTCTACCTCAACTCCACTTTCCCGCCCTATCCCCATATCACTCGATTCCCCTAATATTCAAAAATCTATCGATCTCTGTCTTGAATATACTCACAACACCAGGTTATAGTCCAACAGTTTTATTTGAAATCACAAGCTTTCGGAGCGGCTGCTCCTTCGTCAGGTGAAGTGAAGAAATACAAATGGGCACAGCGTATATAGACAGAGAACAATGCCTGTGCAGAGAACAATGTCAGATGACTACAGTTAATCTTTCTGATTGCCTTTTATCACACCTCTAAAGGCAGTCAGAAAGATTAACTGTAGTCATCTGACATTGTTCTCTGCACAGGCATTGTTCTCTGTCTATATATGCTGTGCCCATTTGTATTTCTTCACTTCACCTGACGAAGGAGCAGCAGCTCCGAAAGCTTGTGATTTCAAATAAAACTGTTGGACTATAACCTGGTGTTGTGCGACTTCTCACTTTTGTCCACCCCAGTCCAACACCGGCATCTCCGCATCTTGAATATACTCAACAACTGAGCCTCCACAGCCCTCTGGGGTAGAGAATTCCAAAGATTCACCGCCCTCTGAGTGAAGAAATTTCTCCTCATCTCAGTCCTAAATGGCCGACCCCTTATTCTGAGACTGTGACCCCTGGTTCTAGACTCCCCAGCCAGGGGAAACATCCTCCCTGCATCGACCCTGTCAAGCCCTGTAAGAATCTTGTGTGTTTCAATGAGATCACCTCTCATTCTTCTGAACTCTAGAGAATATAGGCCTAGTCTACTCAATCTGTCCTCATAGGACAATCCTCCCATCCCAGGAATCAGTCTGGTGAACCTTCGTTGCACTCCCTCTATGGCAAGTATATCCTTCCTTAGGTAATGAGACCAAAACTGTACACAATGCTCCAGGTGTGGTCACACCAGGGCCCTATATAATTGCAGTAAGACCTCTTTACTCCTATACTCAAATCCTCTTGCAATAAAGGCCAACATACCATTTGCTTTCCTACTTGTTTGCTGTACCTTATATTCTGATATTGATATAATGAATACCTGTATTCATTATAACAATATCAAAAATGGGGTAAGAGAGGATGTTTGACAGACAGTCAAGAATCATCCAATCAGGTGACGAAGAGTCTTTTTGCTTTCCAATTGGCTCAAGAAGGCGGTGCGCCGCGAGGACGGGCGTGTCAACCGACCAATGGCGCACGTGTCGGGGGCGGGGCCATTGGCGGGGATGGGGGTGGGGGGGTCATGTGATAAAACCTCCTGGAACACATCCAGCTAGAGTTGGCGACATTAGTTCCGCCCCTCAATTCAAATGCTTATAACAGGGCAACTTACCTTCAATACTTTGGGAGGGGGAAAGCAATCAAATGGCAGCTTCATTCCAAGCCGCGATAAAACGTTACTGTAAATGGCCCTTTGGGACCATTACAGAGCCCAGTGCTACATGTGGAGTGTGGTTCCTTATTAAAATGGAATACACTCAATATTTTAACATTGAATATTCCACACATTGTTGAGTAGAACCCCATTCATTAGATATTTAATACTATGAACCAGCATCTTGTCATTTTCAATCTCATGTGTTAAATCTATCGCAGGCTCAAGGGCCTATGTTACTGTGGCAGTCAGCCGCTACTAGATCTCAACTGCAAACATCTAAAACAACAGAAGTTGGTTTTGTATCAGCCCACCTCCATGTGTTTCGAGGTACAATTTACACACTGTGCTTCCTGGCTTCATACTTACCCTGCATACTTACGCATAATGGCCCAGAAATTGATCTCGCTCTGTTCCCGCGGGGGTAAGCCTTCCCCGCGATCTCTCACCTCGCTTGTGCTTTTTCAGATCCAGCTCGCACGAACTTGATGTTCCAGACATCAGCTGGGCAGTGCTTGCGTATCCCACCGGCGTAGTGAATTCGTGCAAGCTGTGGGATCACGTGACTCAGTTAGAGCCAATGGCAGCACACCATCTTCCATTCATAAGTTTCACATACGTGCTGTGAAATCTATGAATCTTACACCCCCCCCAAAATAACAGCTAAACCTCAATTAAATTTTTTTTAAAAACCATCACATTAATAAAATAAGTATAGTTAAATAAATTAACCATTTTAAATAAAAAATTAAATTTTTGAAAAAATTTAAAATCTTTTAAAAAGTTATAAAAATAAACTTACCTGTCTTTAAAGTCTCTAAAAAAGATATACCTGTTAAAAAAAATTCAAAAAAATACTTAATTCACTACTTACCTTGTTAAAAGTGGGTCTTACTCCTCCTTTTTCCATTTCTAAAATCTTCCGTACTTACCTGCGCGTCCAAAGCACGAAGTGCACAGCGTGCACGCAGCCTGTAGCGCACACGCGGTGCACCGAGGAACCGCCCCCTTTTCAAAAGACCAAGTGCCGTTTTTCAGCGCATGCGCAGGGCATGCAGAAAACCGGCAATTGGAGAGAGAATACGCGAGAGTACGCAGTGCGTACTCTCGCGTCGCGGGATGAATTTTTGGCCCAATACCTCTCTATGATTCAGGCTTTTCAAAACACCGTTTCTTTGTTCAAATGGCCTGACAAACGCTTCCTCGAGTAGGCCAACAATAACTAGGCAAAAAAAAAAGTCCCAAGGCGCTTCACGGAGGCACAGATTTAAGGTGATTGGCAAAAGAACCAGAGGCGACAGGAGGGGAAACTTTTTTACGCAGCGAGTAGTTAGGATTTGGAGTGCACTGCCTGATAGGGTGGTGGATACAGATTCAATAGTAGCCTTCAAAAGGGAATTGGATAAATACTTGAAGGAGAAAAAGTTGCAGGGATCTGGGGAAAGAGCGGGGGGAGCGGGACTAACTGGATTGCTCTTCGAAAGAGCCGGCACAGACTCGATGGGCCGAATGGCCTCCTTCTGTGCTGTGTTATTCTATGATTCTATAATCAGAACGAATTAGAAACATAGAAAAATAGGAGCAGGAGTAGGCCATTCGGCCCTTCGAGCCTGCTCCGCCATTCAATATGATCATGGCTGATCCTCTATCTCATAGAAACATAGAAACATAGAACAGTACAGCACAGTACAGGCCCTTCGGCCCTCGATGTTGTGCCGAGCATTGTCCGAGACCAAGATCAAGCTATCACACTCCCTATCATTCTGGTGTGCTCCTTGTGCTTATCCAATAACCGCTTGAAAGTTCCTAAAGTGTCCGACTCCACTATCACAGCAGGCAGTCCATTCCACACCCCAACCACTCTCTGAGTAAAGAATCTACCTCGGACATCCCTTCTATATCTCCCCCCATGCACCTTATAGTTATGCCCCCTTGTAACAGCTGCCTCTACCCGAGGAAATAGTCTCTGAACATCCACTCTATCTATCCCCCTCATCATCTTATAAACCTCTATTAAGTCGCCTCTCATCCTCCTCCGCTCTAAAGAGAAAAGCCCCAACTCCCTCAATCTTTCCTCATAAGACCTCCCCCCCAAACCAGGCAGCATCCTGGTAAATCTCCTTTGCACTCTTTCCAATGCTTCCACGTCCTTCCTATAGTGAGGTGACCAGAACTGCACACAATATTCCAAATGTGGTCTCACCAAGGTCCTGTACAGTTGCAGCATAACCTCACGGTTCTTAAACTCAAACCCTCTGTTAATAAACGCCAACACACCATAGGCCTTCTTTACTGCTCTATCCACTTGAGTGGCAACCTTCAGAGATCTGTGGATATGAACCCTCAGATCCCTCTGCTCCTCCACGTTCCTCAGAACCCTGCCGTTGACCCTGTAATCCTTATTCAAATTTGCCCTACCAAAATGAATCACCTCGCACTTATCAGGGTTAAATTCCATCTGCCATTTTTCGGCCCAGCTCTGCATCCTATCAATGTCTCTTTGCAGCCTACAACAGCCCTCCACCTCATCCACTGCTCCACCAATCTTGGTGTCATCAGCAAATTTACTGATCCACCCTTCAGTCCCCTCCTCCAAGTCATTGATAAAAATCACAAACAGCAGAGGACCCAGCACCGACCCCTGTGGCACACCGCTGGTAACTGGTCTCCAGTCCGAAAATGTTCCATCCACCACCACCCTCTGCCTTCTATGAGATAGCCAGTTACTTATCCAATCGGCCAAATTTCCCTCTATCCCACAACTCCTTACTTTCTTCATGAGCCGACCATGGGGAACCTTATCAAACGCCTTACTAAAATCCATGTATACGACATCAACTGCTCTACCTTCATCTACACACTTAGTTACCTCCTCAAAGAATTCAATCAAATTTGTTAGGCAAGACTTACCCTTCACAAATCCGTGTTGACTATCCCTGATTAAGTTGCCCCTTTCCAAATGGTCATAAATCCTATCCCTCAGGACCTTTTCCATTATCTTACCAACCACCGAAGTAAGACTAACCGGCCTATCATTACCAGGGTCATTCCTATTTCCTTTCTTGAAGAGAGGAACAACATTCGCCACTCTCCAGTCCTCTGGCACCATTCCCGTGGACAGTGAGGACCCAAAGATCAAAGCCAGAGGCTCTGCAATCTCCTCCCTTGCCTCCCAAAGAATCCTAGGATATATCCCATCTGGCCCAGGGGACTTATCGACCCTCAGGTTCTTCAAAATTGCTAAAACATCTTCCCTCAGAACATCTACCACCTCCAGCCTATCCACCTTTATCACACTCTCATCCTCAAGAACATGGCCCCTCTCCTCGGTGAACACTGACGAAAAGTATTCATTCATCACCTCTCCTATCTCTTCTGACTCCATGCACAAGTTCCCACTACTGTCCTTGACCGGCCCTACCCTCACCCTGGTCATTCTTTTATTTCTCACATAAGAGTAAAAGGCCTTGGGGTTTTTCTTGATCCGACCCGCCAAGGACTTCTCATGCCCCCTCCTAGCTCTCCTAAGCTCTTTTTTTAGCTCATTCCTTGCTACCTTGTACCCCTCAATCGACCCAACTGAACCTTGTTTTCTCATCCTTACATACGCTTCCTTTTTCCTCTTGACTAGACATTCAACCTCTTTTGTGAACCATGGTTCTCTCACTCGGCCATTTCCTCCCTGCCTGACAGGGACATACCTATCAAGGACACGCAGTAATTGCTCCATGAAAAAGCTCCACTTTTCGTTTGTGCCTTTCCCTGATAGTTTCTGTTCCCATCTTATACTCCCTAATTCTTGCCTAATCGCATCATAATTACCCCTCCCCCAATTATAAACCCTGCCCTGCCGTATGGCCCTATCCCTCTCCATTGCAATAGTGAAAGTTACCGAATTGTGGTCACTATCTCCAAAGTGCTCTCCCACATACAAATCAAACACTTGGCCCGGTTCATTACCCAGTACCAAATCCAACGTGGCCCCAGCTCTTGTCGGCCTATCCACATATTGTGTCAGGAAACCCTCCTGCACACACTGTGCAAAAACTATCCCATCCGAACTGTTTGACCTATAAAGGTTTCAATCAATATTTGGAAAGTTGAAGTCACCCATGACAACTACTCTGTGACCTCCACACCTATTCATAATCTGCTTTGCAATTTCTTCCTCCACATCTCTATTACTATTTGGGGGCCTGTAGAAAACTCCTAACAACGTGACCGCTCCTTTCCTATTTCTAACTTCAGCCCATATTACCTCAGACGGCAGATCCCCCTCGAACTGCCTTTCTGCCGCTGTTAAACTATCCTTGATTAACAATGCTACTCCTCCACCTTTCTTACCAACTTCCCTACTCTTACTGAAACATCTATACCCCGGAACTTCCAACAACCATTCCTGTCCCTGTTCTAACCATGTCTCCATAATGGCCACCACATCGTAGTCCCAAGTACCAATCCACGCTCCAAGTTCTCCCACCTTATTCCGGATGCTCCTTGCATTGAAGTAGACACACTTCAAGCCATCTTCCTGTCTGCCGGTACATTCCTGCGACCTTGATACCCTCCTCAGTACCTCCCTACACTCACCACTGGCTCCTGGACTACAGCCCTTTTTCCCATCCCCCTGACAAATTAATTTAAACCCCCACGAAGAGCCGTAGCAAATTTCCCTCCCAGGATATTGGTGCCCCTCTGGTTCAGGTGCAAACCGTCCTGTTTGTACAGGTCCCACCTTCCCCAGAATGTGCTCCAATTATCCACATAACTGAAACCCTCCCCGCTACACCATCCCTG
Organism: Squalus acanthias; assembly: GCA_030390025.1. Classification (NCBI taxonomy): domain Eukaryota; kingdom Metazoa; phylum Chordata; class Chondrichthyes; order Squaliformes; family Squalidae; genus Squalus; species Squalus acanthias. The sequence goes on from CM059450.1 coordinate 11,663,974, forward strand.
CAGCCACGTGTTTATCTGCACTCTCTCCCTGTTCCTCCACTCGCTAGCACGTGGCACCGGCAACAAACCAGAAATTACAACATGGTTTGTACTGGCTCTCAGCTTCCAACCTAGCTCCCTAAATTCCTGTTTTAAATCCCCGTCCCTTCTCCTACCTATGTCGTTGGTACCGATGTGTACCACGACTTGTGATTGTTCCCCCTCCCCTTTGAGGATTCTGAAAACACGGTCCGAGACGTCACGGACCCTGGCACCCGGGAGGCAACATACCATCCATGAGTCTCTTTTGCTGCCACAGAACCTCCTATCTGTCCCTCTGACTATTGAGTCCCCAATAACTATTGCTCTCCTGCTCTCCCCCCTTCCCTTCTGAGCCACAGTGACGGACCCAGCGCCGGAGATCCGGTCACCATGGCTTACCACTGGTAAGTCGTCCCCCTCAACAGTATTCAAAGCGGTATACCTGTTACTGAGGGGAACGACCACAGAGGATCCCTGCACTGACTGCTTCCTCCTAGCCCCTCTCACCGTCACCCATCTATCTTCATGCTTTGGAGTAATTACATCCCTGAAGCTTCTATCTATGACCTCCTCTGCCTCCCGAATGATCCGAAGTTCATCCAGCTCCAGCTCCAGTTCCCTAACATGGTTTTCGAGGAGCTGGAGATGGGTGCACTTCCCACAGGTGTAATCAGCAGGGACACCTACGGCGTCCCTCACCTCAAACATTCTGCAGGAGGAACATTTCACTGCCTCCCCTGCCATCCACTCCAGCTAACTTGCAGATTAAAATAGAACAAAAAAGAGCTTACCTGATAGTCACTCACCTCCTTTAGGTTAGAGGAGGAGGAAGGGTGGGGGACACTACAAGTGTAGTGTCTCGGGTTTAGGAACCGCCCAACTTATATACAGGTAAAAATTAATCACCTACCCAGCAACCACTGCGTCCCGCACTTTAAAAGCCTCTGTGGGCCTACCTGGTCGCCGCCGCCTCTTGAGTCCTCCGCCTCGCCGCAGCCGCTCCACCCAGGTCCGCCGCCTCTGTGGGCCTCCCTGGTCGCCGCCGCCTCTTGAGTCCTCCGCCTCGCCGCAGCCTCAATACCATATTCCCGCTCTCTCCCCATACCCCTTGATGCCTTTTGTGTCTAGAAATCTATCTATCTCCTTCTTCAATATATTCAGTGACTTGGCCTCCACAGCCTTCTGTGGTAGAGAATTCCACAGGTTCACCACCCTCTGAGTGAAGAAATTTCTTCTCATCTCAGTCCTAAATGTCCTACCCCGTATCCTGAGACTGTGACCCCTCGTTCTAGACCCCCCAGCCAGGGGAACCACCCTCCCTGCATCCAGTCTGTCTAGCCCTGTCAGAATTTTATACATTTCAATGAGATCCCCTCTCATTCTTCTAAACTCTAGTGAATACAGGCCTAGTCGACCCAATCTCTCCTCATACAACAGTCCTGCCATCTCAGGAATCAGTCTGGTGAACCTTCGCTGCACTCCCTCTATGGCAAGTATATCCTTTCTTAGGTAAGGAGACCAAAACTGCACACAGTACTCCAGGTGTGGTCTCACCAAGGCCCTGTATGTCAAATGGACGTCAAGCTCCACATTGGCCTTTAGCCACCTAGTCTCACATTCCGAAATTCCCTGTATAAGCTCCTCCGCCTTCAAACCTCCTGCTTCAGGACCCTCCTTAAAACCCACCTGCAATTAAGTTTCTGGTCAACCCTCCTCATGTCTCCTTCTTTGGTATGGCATCAATTTACTGGCCAAATCCTTGGCGATGTCAAATCTGCCTCTTTCGCTCTCTGTTCGGCTCTTCCAAAGATAATGCTACCCAACTCAAGCAATCTTTACGGAGGTGAATTGGGTTACTAAAATTACATAGAATTGAGTTGATCAAATGGCAGGGGAAGAAATATCACACTAACCCAGAGATGTACAGGCTGCCAGCAAAAAAAAAAATCCAATTGCATTGAAAATAATCTACTTACGAGGCATAGCTGTTACATTAATACATTAAATTTGCCATGTGTCACACACTGCTTATTTAGGCACCTGAATCATGGGCCTGAATTTGCTGGAACAGCGCGTTTGGCGGTGCACGTCAATATTTGGACTTCGCAGCTCCCCATTCATTTCGATCGATAATTACGCCGTAATTTGCTGGAATGCTGATCCATCTTGAGCCTGACGGGGGTCAATGGCGAATCAGGGACCTCGTGAACGACGCAGCCAATGGCTGACCCCACAGACTGCAACAAACAACAACTCGCATTTATTTATTTATTTATTTTTATTCGTTTTTATGGGATGTGGGTGTCGCTGGCAAGGCCAGCATTTATTGCCCATCCCTAATTGCCCTTGAGAAGGTAGTGGTGAGCCGCCTTCTTGAACTGCTGCAGTCCCGTGTGGTGAAGGTGCTCCCACAGTGCTGTTAGGGAGGGAGTTCCAGGATTCTGACCCAGCGACGATGAAGGAACGGCCGATATACTTCTAAGTCAGGATGGTGTGTGACTTGGAATGGAACTTGGAGGTGGTGGTGTTCCCATGCGCCTGCTGCCCTTGTCCTTCTAGGTGGAAGAGGTGGCGGGTTTGGGAGGTGCTTCCGAAGAAGCCTTGGCGAGTTGCTGCAGTGCATCTTGTAGATGGTACACACTGCAGCCACAGTACGCCGGTGGTGGAGGGAGTGAATGTTTTTTAAGGTGGTGGATGGGGTGCCAATCAAGTGGGCTTGCTTTGTCCTGGATGGTGTCGAGCTTCTTGAGTGTTGTTGGAGCTGCACTCATCCAGGCAAGTGGAGAGTATTCCATCACACTCCTGACTTGTGCCTTGTAGATGGTAGAAAGGCTTTGGGGAGTCAGGAGGTGAGACACTCGCCACAGAATAGCTAGCCTCTGACCTGCTCTTGTTGCCACAGTATTTATGTGGCTGGTCCAGTTAAGTTTCTGGTCAATGGTGACCCCCCAGGATATTGATGGTGGGGGATTCGACGATGGTAATGCCGTTGAATGTCAAGGGGCGGTGGGTAGACTCTCGCTTGTTGGAGATAGTCATTGCCTGGCACTTCTGTGGCATGAATGTTACCTGCCACTTATCAGCCCAAGCCTGAACATCGTCCAGGTCTTGTTGCATGCGGGCATGGACTGCTTCATTATCTGAGGAGTTGTGAATGGCACTGAACACAATTTATATAGCGCCTTAATGGCCTACTGCCGTTCCTGTCAACTTAAACCATTTCTCGGAATGAAACAGTCTCTTCCCTCAGGTAGAGCTCCACCTGAAGTTATGAATCAAACACTCGAGGCTTTTTTGTCTGAATATGCTTCAGAAATAAAAAGTCCATTTATCATTCCTTTGAAGGAGGAATGATCTTTGTTGGAGAAAAAATATACAGCTGAATATTAACAAGTCTTGAAATCTTCAAGGTACAGCGAGATGACAGTTTGGTATTCTATAGGCCTCGGAGCCAAAGGCTTTCACACAGATCTGGCAATCATTCTGACATGACCGCAATTGAAATCCACATTTCAGTCTTGACATCAGACCATAGCAAACTTCTCTTCCACACAAGCTGGCTCGCTGTTACAGGAGACATGGAGTCACTGTGCTGATTGCAGCTCCTCACCTTCAAAAAGGCACTTTCCTGTTGATTCCAGTGAGGAGGTTAAACCCATCGAATAGAACCATAGGACTTTACCCCACAGAAGGAAGCCATTCAGTCCATCGCGTCTGTGTTGACTCTAAAACGCTCTCCACTTAGTCCCATTCCCCTGCCTGCAAATTTTTCTTTTTCAAATATTTTTCCACTTTCCCTTTTAAAAGCTATTATGGACTCTGCTTCCATCACTGTTCCTGGTAGGGCATCCCACGTCAGCTTAGCTGGTAGCACTCTCACCTCGGAGTCAGGAGGTCGCGGGTTCAAGTCCCACTCCAGAGACTTGAGCACAAAATCTAGGCTGACACTCCCAGTGCAGTGCTGAGGGAGTGCTGCACTGTCGGAGGTGCCGTCTTTTGGATGAGACGTTAAACTGAGGCTCCTTCTGCCCCCTCAGGTGGGCGTAAAAGATCCCACGTCACTATTTCGAAGAAGAGCAGGGGGAGTTCTCCCCGGGTGACCTGCCCAATATTTATCCCTCAATCAACACCACTAAAACAGATGATCTGGTCATTATCACATTGCTGTTTGTGGGAGCTTGCTGTGCCCAAATTGGCCGTTGCGTTTCCTACATTACAGCAGTGACTACACGCGGTACTTTATTGACTCTGTAAAGCGCGTGGGGATGTCCTGAGGTTGTGAAAGGTGCTATATAAATGCAAGTCTGTTTTTAAAACTCTTCCCAACAACATTGGAACTTGGAAAGGACTGTTCTTGTCATTTTTGCCCGTTTGGTGGACAATTGCCAAATCAGATCGCCAAGATCAATTAGCAGCAGCTTCTCGAGATGCATGTAAATTAACAGCAACACGGATTTAAACTTTGTGTTGCCAAAGACCCACATACGCATCCCGTGGAGACAAGAATCTTGGGCACCCCAGCTCCAAGGTATCGCGCAGCTGTACAAGGCAAAAAAAAGCACGATTAATAACTTAACAGGTAACGGCCATTGGAGTCAAATATTCAATGGACAAATGTGAAGAAATCAAATGCATCTTCTATTCACACCGCTGGTGGCATAAGGCACAACACTAATTATTGGTCATCTCTCCCTCCTCCATCATACTCCATACGCCAGCAAGGACCATAAAACTGCCCAATCAAATCACTCAAAATTTAATTCCAAGGCTTCTGGGATCATGTTACTTTTTGTGTGTGTGTGTGTGTGTGTGTGTGGGGGGGGGGGGGGGGGGAGAGAGAGGGGCAGAGAGAGAGTCAGAGAGAGAGAGAGAGAGACATGAAGAGAGGCAGGGAGAGAGAGAGAGAGAGAGAGATAGAGAAAGAGAGAGATAGAGAGCGAGACATGAAGAGAGGCAGGGAGAGAGAGAGAGAGAGAGAGAGACAGAGAAACACAGAGAGGGAGATAGAGACAGAGACAGATCAGAGAGAGAGACAGATCAGAGACAGAGACAAAGACAGAGAAAGGGAGAGGCAGAGAGAGAGAGACAGAGAGGGAGAGGCAGAGAGAAACGGAGTCAAAGAGAGACAGAGACGGAGAGGGAGAGACACAGACAGACAGAAAGAGACAGACAGAGACAGAGACAGACAACAACTTGTATTCATATAGTGTCTTTAATGTAGTAAAACGTCCCAAGGCGCTTCACAGGAGCGCGATCAGGCAAAACTTGACACCGAGCCACATAAGATTATTAGGGCAGGTGAAGAGTTAGGTTTTCAGGAGCATTGTAAAGGAGGAAAGAGAGGTAGAAAGGCAAAGAGGTTCAGGGAGGGAATTCCAGAGCTTAGGGCCCTAGGCAGCTGAAGACACAAAGAAGTAGCAATATAATTACAGGAACATAATTTCTTATTTTTGTCCATGAACAGATCACAGGGAATTGACTACACGTTATACATGTTGTGCATTCGTGGTAAAACAGTCTTGCGCATCTTCTGACTTACCACGAGATCTGCCCGTGCATATTCCTGCAAAACAAATTTCATGGCTTGTTACAGCCCACTTTAGCAACATTAAAAGCTGCAGTCCGTGCTCCTCCGATCTCTATTCATGAAAAACAAGTTTAATCGCCTTGATCTCTAATTGAATGATTTAATCTTTGCTGTCATAACCCTGCACTGTTCGAATTGAAGCTTCAATATCTGGACACTGTAGAGTATGTGCACAACTTGCCACATGCCCCAAGTCACCTTGAATGATATACATGTCATTTGAAACATTAGTATTAAATACCATCTGCCAGCGTGCTAGATCTCGTCAGGTCAGAATTTTAATCATATCTACATACATTAGAACATAAGGACATAAGAAATAGGAGCAGGACTAGGCCACTTGGCCCCTCGAGCCTGCTCCGCCATTCAATAAGATCATGGCTGATCTTGGCCACTTCCCTGCCCGCTCCCCATAACCCTTCACTCCCTTATCTTGCAAAAATCTGTCTATCTCCACCTTAAATGTATTTAATGACCCAGCCTCCACTGCTCTCTGGGGCAGAGAATTTCACAGATTTACGACCCTCTGAGAAGAAATTCCTCATCTCAGTTCTAAAAGGGCGACCCTTTATTCTGAAACTATACAGTTTGTCAACTTTCCCATTACAAATTATGTCAACATAGATAATGGAACTATGTAAATTTGCCTGTGCAGCGCCCCCACTGGCAAGACTGTAATTGCCGTGATAAGTTTACATGGCCAATTTCCATTTAAACTTAGACATAGGAATTTATAATGGAACTTAGATAGGATGCAGGAGTTTATCATGGGGACAGTGTGCCTATGCCCAATTATCCCACGCCCTGTAGCCCCGACTTCACCTGAAGATTATACTCAACTTTTGACTCAAATTGTAATGCTATGGGAAATCAACTATTAGAAACATAGAAAACATAGAATCTAGGAGCAGGAGTAGGCCATTCGGCCCGTCGAGCCTGCTCCACCATTCAATACGATCATGGCTGATCATCCAAATCCAGTACCCTGTCCCTGCTTTAATCCCCACAGTACACATATCCCACCCTACCCCCGTAACCCCACGTATTTAATTCCCCCTAACATATCCCATCCTATCCCCACATATTTAATCCCCCCCTAACACTAAGGGTCAATTTATCATAGCCAAATCAACCTAACCCGCACATTTTTGGACTGTGGGAGGAAACCGGAGCACCCGGAGGAAACCCACGCAGACACGGGGAGAATGTGCAAACTCCACACAGACAGTCACCCGAGGTCAGATTCGAACCCAGGTCCCTGGCGCTGTGAGACACCAGTGCTAACCACTATGCCACCGTGTTGCATACTCAACATATTCTCATCCTCCGCCATTTCCGCCACCTCCAGCGTGATCCCACCACCAAACACATCTTCCCCTCACCTCCCCTTTCAGCATTCCGCAGGGACCGCTCCCTCCGCGACACCCTAGTCCACTCCTCTACCACCCCCAGCACCCCTTCCCCTTCGCCCGGCACCTTCCCGTGCACGCGCAGGAGATGCAACATATGCCCTTACACCTCCCCTCTTCCCACTGTCCAGGGCCCCAAACACCCCTTCCAGGTGAAACAGCGATTTACTTGTACTTCCTGCAATTTAGTATACTGTATTCGCTGCTCACGATGTGGTCTCCTCTACATTGGGGAGACCAAACGCAGATTGGGTGACCGCTTTGCGGAACACCTCCGTTCAGTCCGTAAGGGGGACCCCGAGCTCCCGGTGGCCTGTCACTTTAATTCACCGCTTCACTCCCACTCTGACCTCACCGTCCTCGGCCTATTACACTGTTCCACGGAAGCGGAGCGTAAGCTCGAGGAACAGCACCTCATCTTTCGTTTAGGCACGCTACAGCCCTCTGGACTCAATATCGAGTTCAACAATTTTAGATCATAACCTCAGCTCCAATCACATTTATATTTTATTTTTCCACCCTTTTATTTGCCCCCCCCCCACCTTTTTTTTCCTCCTAGAAGCTGGCAGCTGTCCTTCATTCTGCCAGTGGATTTCACACTTCTTTCAGCCTTAATCTGTCACATTAACACCACCTCTAGCCTTGCATATCTCTTAATGTCTCTTCATCTCCCCCTTTGTTCTTTTATCCCCTCCCCCTTTTCCCAGCTTTACTCTGGCCTTAAATCTATTTGATTTCCGGCTCTTCACAGTTCTGACGAAAGGTCATCGACCTGAAACGTTAACTCTCTTTCTCTCTCCACGGATGCTGCCTGGCCTGCTGAGTTTTTCCAGCGTTTTCTGTTGTTATTCTCAACATATTCTGCTTTCCGAGAATTGATGTTACCAATAAACGTAGGGCATTCTGACTTAAAATATTGCAGCATAGGAGGAGGCCATTCGGCCCATCATGCCCGTGCCGGCTCTTTGAAAGATCAACCCAATTAGTCCCGCTTCCCTTCCATCAAGATTTGTAAATAGGTGAACACACCTAAACAGACCTGTGGACACTTCACCAATCTTAATTAATGCTACCATTGCTCATACCACTCTACCATCACCCAGCTTCTTCCGAGATGTTGCTTTAAGTATTTTTCAGAGGGATATTTCTGAAATTCCAATCTAGGTCATCAGTCACATCATCATGCGCCACTAATTTTCAGTTCAATGAACATTAAGAGACCTGCCCTCTATAAACCCAGGCTCTCACAAGGGGCCCCCTCATTTAATGCACTCTAATTGCTTTCTACTTGCTACTTTTTTTGCCAATGCGAGTTTATAGTTCCATCTATGCCAGCATTTCACCAATATCTCGCCCAAATGATCATTCGTCATTGAAACATTAGATTCTGTGGGGGATTGGCAGGGTAGATGCGGAGAGGTTGTTTCCCCCTGGCTGGAGAGTCCAGAACTAGGGAACATAGTCTCAGGATAAAGGGTTGGCCATTTAAGACTGAGATGAGGAATTTCGTCAGAGGGCTGCGAATCTTTGGAATTCTCTACCCCAAAGGGCTGTGGATGCTGAATCATTGAGTATATTCAAAGCTGAGAATCGAGGGATATGGGGATCGGGCGGGTATGTGGAGCGAGGTTGAAGGTCAGCCACGATCTTATTGAATGGCAGAGCAGGCCTCGAGGGGCCGCATGGCCCACTCCTTATGTGAGCCTAAACAGTGAGTAATCAGGCTATTTGACCATGGAAGGTGACAGAAGTCTAATCCTGCCCCCATTCACTTTTCTGGCACAGGTCCTTCAATAGCAATGCAGGAACAAGAACCTTGGAATAATGTGGTGCCTTTTGGCACCCCAACTGTTGCTTTAAGTGTTTTTTTTTTAAATGACTGGCTCTCAATATTTTACCTCCTATATAAATCAAGCCAACAGGATCTGCAACCTCAATAGTGGGAGATTTTCCTTCTGAAAAAGTTCATCTCACATCAATGAGTGGTTTTAAAAACCGCTGTTGCACCTCCCTCCAATTCTACCTCACTATCTTCAAGCATCCTAAAACACAAGGCAGCGGATGTCTTAAGTATTCTTATGGACCGATGACTTCTCCAGAAACTCCAAAAGGCAGCCATCATCTCCGGTTACAGGTAACGTGGCCCCTCGAGAGCCCAACGGTTGTAGGTCCTCCTCAATACGTTACCGGATGGCAAAGCTCAACAGTTCCTTTTTAAGTGGGTTAGTTGATGAGAAGTCCACTGTATTAGAAACATTTCAGGACCATTCTGTTCAGGAAGGCAGATTATCTGAACGGCAATAGATTGGGAAAAGGGTAAGTGCAACGAGACCTGGGTGTCCTTGTGCACCAGTCGTTGAAGGTAAGCATGCAGGTGCAGCAAGCGGTTAAGGCGGCAAATGGTATCTTGGCCTTCATAACGAGAGGATTCGAGTACAGGAGCAAGGATGTTTTGCTGCAGTTGTACAGGGCCTTGGGGAGACCACACCTTGAGTATTGTGTGCAGTTTTGGTCGCCTTATCTGAGGAAGGATGTTCTTGCCATGGAGAGTGCAGCGAAGATTCACCAGACTGATACCTAGGACGGCAGGAATGACGTATGAAGAGAGATTGGGACGATTGGGCTTGTATTCGCTAGAGTTTAGAAGAATGAGGGGATCTCATTGAAACTTATAAAATTCTAACAGGACTAGACAGACTAGATGCAGGAAGGATGTTCCCGATGGGGAGGGAGCCCAGAACCAGGGGCCACAGTCTAAGGGGTAAGCCATTTAGGACTGAGATGAGGAGGAATTTCTTCACCCAGAGAGTGGTGAACCTGTGGAATTCTCTACCACAGAAGGCAGTTGAGGCCAACTCATTAAATATATTCAAGAAGGAGTTAGATATATTTCTTAAGGCTAAAGGGATATGGGGAGAAAGCAGGGACAGGGTACTGAATTTGGATGATCAGCCATGATCTCATTAAATGGCGGAGCAGGCTCGAGGGGCCGAATGGCCTACTCCTGCTCCTATCTTCTATGTTTCAACCAAATAATCAACCAGACACAAGACCGCAGTGGTTTTTTTTTTCCTCTCCCTTTTATTTATAAGTTTTAAAATGTACACAAATAACAACCATATTAAATTGCATTGTAAATAACGTTAAATATTGTCAGGAATAAAGAACTGTACATTAGACATCGAGACGGAATAGGTCAGAGAGCACATTTTTAAAAAGGGGGTGGCGGGGAGGGCAGTCCAAACCATTTAACATTTCAGCCGAGTTCACATTTAGATGGTTTCCCCCAAGAGAGCCAAGAGCCACAATCCCCACTTACCACAGACAGGAAAGCCTAGAAATTACTGCCGGTAACACTAAGTTACAGGACATTCTCATTTGCTATTTTATTGCAGACATTAACCCCGTCTCTCCCTCCCCCCCTCAAATAGCAAAGTCGTATCATAAAAACATGCTGAGCATTCCTCCATTTAAAATCACCGACAGGAACTTCTAGACTTGTGTGGCCCAGAGTTAGACTGTGTCGCACCTTAGACCATGCCAGACAGGAACACTGAAAAAGGAGCATCCACCACATGCTTCATACAGGCTAAAACTTGGGAGTAAAAGCAACTGAATTGAGCTGAAAGTCTTCTAAGGCCGCTAATTGTTAAAATAGTCCCTTCCCCTAAATCTTGTGAATAGCCAAAAAAAATACACACTCACGCACGCACACACACACACACATACATTCATAACATAGTGTGCAATAAATACCATATACAACAGGGAGACGTGTTTTGTCATTACTCTTGCTTGGAGTAGTACTGCCACCCAACACCAACGGCACCGTGCCTAGCGCTAATCCCCGGCAGGGCAAACAGTAAAACAGGCAGCCTTGGAAAGCTGGCTCTGGGTTTCAACGCAACTCTCTCAAATCTTCACGGTTCCGGCAACCATTGAAGCGCAGGAGGACTTCGCTTCCTCTTCTTTAGGGCCAAGTGGTTGACGTCTGGTGGCAACGGAACTTTGCAACGACAGCTCGGAAGCTGATGAAAGTTCCAGTTAATTTGGACCTTGAACCTCTCTTTTTGTCCAGGTTGAATTTTGGATATAGGATTTTTTTTTTTGTTTTTTGTTTTAAAAAGTGAAAGGACAGCATAGTTTTAAAAAGAAAAAAAAAAGACACACTGCACTAGCCAGCCATTCACCAGAGAGAGAACTTCATCCCTTTAGTCTTGGTTGGATTAACACACACTGGTCCTTCACAGTGAAGGGACAAAATTCAAGAGCACAGTAATATACTAGAGACCGACGAGCTGGTTTATAGTCCACTCAACAGCAACTCCTGCGGAGACGGGATACGCTGACGGTTTGATGCTGCCCTCCCCCACCCACCCACCCACCTTCTGCACAAAATTAAAACTATGTTACACTGTTCGACATCGGTACTAAGAAGCAACAGTTTCACTTTACAATCAAAAAACTCGCTATTTACACAAATACAAAAAAATCTCAAAAAAGTTATTTATGAAATACTAATGTTAAAAAAAAAAATACATGGGAAAATAACTTAGGAATCGCGTGTATTAAATATAAAACAGAAAAGTCGTCAAGGGGGGGGGATGTTAGCATCGGTGCACGGTTAATATCTCAAAAAAAAGAGGGCGACATTCAAGTTTACAGTACAGAACAAGAAAATGCATTTTGATTATATATTTCTACTCTGGGGGGCGGGGTGGGGGGGGAGAGGGGAGGGAAAGGTGACCAGCTTCAAACCAGTGGGTAAGAATCTTGAAGCGAGGTACTCGGGAGGGGGCTGTAAACTGTTTCCTGCTTTCAAGCGGAGAGAATCGAACCCATCCTCGTCCGCCACCGGCGACGCTTCCATCTGCTGTCCCCCCCACACCTCCCCGAGCGCCGTAAGCGGACGCCCCCCCCGCCCGAACTGCACCCCAAGCCTCAGGTTTGCAAAAAGCCCAATAAGCTTTGGGGTGGGGGGGGGGGCGGTTCAGAAACTTTAGCGAGGCTGCAGAGTAGAAAAAGAAAACCCCTGTAAACAAAAAAACAAATGCGAGCTTACACTGTTTCTTGCCCCTTCCGAGTAGGTCACTTTAAGATGGAACCGTATTCTAGTGGTATAAAAAGACGCTTGCTACATTTTGAATGAAGGGGCGACGGACACGGAACAAGGTCACTTACTGCATTTTTTGCTCGCACCCAAAATGGTTTGGTCTTTTTAAAAAAATCAAAAAAAAAAAATCAGGCGTGCGTTTTCAGATTGCAGACTGGGGTAGGGTCGCACTGTTATTCTGCTGTATCCAAAACATCTGACTGCACCCACCTCCTCGTCGAGATCCGTCCCCCCCTCCGACCACCCCCACACTCCTCCTCCGGGGGAAGGCAGAACCTCTTCTGCTGAACCTCAACATAATTTTTGGGCCGAGGGTCTGGAGATCTGACCAAGCCTTCGCCACCACAGGAAGGGATACCAACCCATTTCCACAGGAACATTTTTTGGGAGACAAAATGGAAGCCCCCCCCCCCCCGCCCTCCCTTTGCGTGCCTAAAACCGGAGGCGATACCTGAAAGTTAGGGAATCTCGAGCTTTGCTCAGCCGAGCACAAAATCCTCACAGTAAGTGACCTTCCAGGTTGGCGGAGCGTCCCTTCAAGTTTCTGGCTGCTGAATTTGCAAGAATTTCACTGAACACTTTTAGAAAGAAAACCACACACACACACACAACACATAGTAATTATTCACACATTTACACCTGGGTTGGAAAACTCTCCTTAGCAATTGGCCGGGTCAAGTTACTGTAAAAAAAAATTAAACATCTCCGCGTGCCAAAGCGGACAAACAATGCAGCAACACAATGTGTTCTATCTCCAGTACGTTCCTCTGAACCTTCCTGATGCTTTGGATCTTGCTGAAGGCAGTCGGATCTCTTCACTACCTCACCAAAAGCGTTCAAGGGCTTATTTTCGGCAGGTATTTTTTGGCGTTTGTTTCCTCTCTCCCCCCCCCCCCCCCCCCCCCTCCCTCCAAACCAAGCCTTTTATTTACACGTTAGCACTAGTTAAATCACTTCCGTGTTTACGGTCAGCCACATGATCAAGCCATCAACGCCTTCCAAGCACAGACGACGAAGGTGAAAAGCCATCTTAAAAAGGGAATACTGCTGATTATACTGAAAGGCATGAGATGTGGGAGCGGGCCGCTTATATCCGGTGGTTTGGCACCAATGTGGCACACCGAGTGGGATCCAGGCAGTTGGCGCTGCATTTGCAGCTCCTCCGCCAATATATCCCCTCCAAAATCTTGACGTTTAGCGTTAAATGCAGCAAGGCTTCTTCCTCTCTGCGCTTTCCCCCCTAATGAATACTGGCCGAGTGGAGCCACCGTCTGCACACCATATTTGGGGCGGATAACAGGACTACTTTTGGATCTGCCTCAGCCACGGTTGGGTTGTGGGAGGGGGGAAGGGAAGGAGAAGAGCATAAACCCACGTTGGCTCTTTGACACCCAAACATTGGTGAACCAGCTCACGACAAAGCGGTCTTCCGGGTCACCATCGCCCCAGTTATTCCTCAACATTGCGCACTTCAGAACGACCAGATCTCAAGACTCTGCGCGCGCGCTCAGAGAAGAGTTAAGCGGGGGAACACCAGCGAGGGGCATTAAAAGCCCCCCGGGGTCGAGCAGACGTCACCACGGAGAAGGCGACGTCCAGGAAACGACGTCGGACATTTGCAGCCGGCTACAAAAAAAAAAATCACGCTGGTTCTCCTTTTTGTTAAAAAAAAAATGCAATGTTGAACGTTGAGAGTAGTTTGGCCAGACATCCTTAACCTGTAGATCACTGGGGATGGGCCGAACGGGAAACATGGCACTGACTGAATTGTTACACTTGGATTAGAAAACCTTCACCCAGATTTCCCTGCACCCTCAAAGTTCCTCTCCCTCTTCCAAAAGAAAATACGACAACAGAACACGATAAAGCTTTAAGAAAAAAAAAAACCAAAATAAATACATACATTCTTCAGAAATTAGCAGCCAAGGCGGTTCCATGCCACTGGTTTTGTCAACACACACATATATATTAGAAAATATGTATATATAGTTGACACTAGGGGACGAGCAGTTCTGGTTCGACAAACCCTCTTTAATGAGCGTTTGCTCGGTGAGAGATCTTCTCCCTCCCCCACCCCCCCCTACCCCCGTCACACGAATAGTGCTTGTATTAAAAATCGTGTTGCTTTCTTCAATATATATTTAAGAGTTACTTTTTAAAAACATGAAGTCTTGTCACCCTGGATACAGATCAAACGCTAGGAAGTGGCGTTAACTTTCAATACCTACGAGGAGAAGGAAAATGGGAGACCAAGTAGTTATTTTTTTTGAGGAAATGGGGAGGGTTAGAGAGGCCCTAAAACAAATCCCTTTATGTACACAAGAATCCCAGTGCTGTCACTGAAAACAAAAGGGGCGATGCTGACACCACTCGGACCGTACCAGGACGCTGAAGGCTACGAAGGCCCTCAATTGCAGTACGGGGCATCGAGTGCCAGGCCACCTCTGGGCCGGGTCGCTTCACTTAAAACTCAGCTGCATTGGGGACTTCCCCCCATTTTATTTAATTTTTTTTTAAATTATCGTATAAAAGCGACCAGACTCGGCATCGCTGGGACAGGGACCACTGCATGTCTTAGAAGGAGCTCATCAAATCCGTTTTTTTAAATTATTTATTTTTCTTCTTCTTCCCTTCGCCTCCTACCTTTAACGTTTTGGGAAGAGAGCACAGACACTCGGCAGAGGGGAGGAGAAGGTAGAGAAGGGGGTGGGGGGGGGGTGTGAAAGGAGGGGGGAACAACAGACAGACGGGACCATTTACAATAGGTTACTGTGTGGTAAAAGTGTGTCAAGCTCGAAGCCCTTGACTATTTAGAGGCTGGGGAGACAGACCTTCTTTCTGTAAAGGGGGTGGGGAGTGGGTGGGGCGGGGGTTCCAAGTTAAATCCGGGTTTTCTTCCAGGAAAAGAAAACTTCCAAACAAACGGGGGGGAAAAAAAATGTATATAATAAATCTGAGGTGATTGACACAAGATCATTGTAAGCGTGTTCGGACTGAAATTGAGGCCTTTCGCGTCCTCGATTCTCGCACAAATAAAACAGCGGGTGAATACGAGCCCTGTTCTGATATCCTCCCTGAAGGCCCCATCGCAGTGGTCAATGTTGGAGAAGTCGCCCCATCATTGGCAAAAAATCAGCGAAGGAATCTGGGATTGGGGGGAAAGAAAGTGAGTTCAATGTTATTGAAGCATTTCCCCCTCCCCTCCTTCCCACGGTTTCTCCTTGAAGGCACCAACTCGCTGCAATCTAGTTCCTACGGCACTTGGCACTCAATCCGAGTGACCTATTGGGAGTCCCGATTGCGAGCACTGGAATTGGCTTAACCATGGATGGCACTGAAGCCGGAGATTGATCCAGTCTTGGCCCAAGAGCTTCCAATTGGGAGCAGGAATTTAGCCACTCACCAGGCCAGGTTGTGATCTGCGGCACCGGCTAAGATTGGCTAACTAAGCCTGGCAATTGAAGCAGCGTCCTTTTGGTATACCCGAGATACTCAGCAAGTTCGTCTCCGTCAACGGTGGAGCCAGTGACAAGGAAGCCCCCCGACTTCAAACAGTCTGTGCTGAAAGAGCCCATTTAAAACTTTTTATTTGTTCATGGGATGTGGACATGGCCAGCATTTATTACCCTCGAGAAGGTGGTGGGGAGCCGCCTTCTCGAATCGCTGCAGTTCCGCAGTGCTGACTTTGCTGTAGTGGTTTGGTACGGCGGAGTGGCTCGCCCGGCCATTTCAGAGGGGCAGTTAAGAGTCAACCACACATTGCTGTGGGTCTGGAGTCACATATAGGCCAGACCGGGTCAGGGCGGCAGGTTTCCTATCCCTAAAGGGACATTAGTTTTTAACGACAATCCGATAGCATTACTGATACTAGCTGTTTAATCCAAGATTTATTTAATTAACTGAATTTAAATTCTGCTGTGGTTGGGATTTGAACTCACAAACTCCGGATCATTAGTCCAGGCCTCTGGATGACTAGCCCAGTAACATAACCACTATGCTACCGTGCCCCTGCCAGATCAGTTGCAGAATGACTATAACTGGCCAGTAACCTCTGGGGACGGCGACAAGCGAAACAAGTGGAAAAACAATGTTCTGTTTCTAATCAAGATCTGGTAATCTCTACTTGAGGCGGGTGGATTTCAGGCGAGGATAGCATTTAGGTTCCCAGCCCCGCAACCTCTACCGAGGAGGACGACTGCTGCAAGATCACAGGAATTACCATCACCTCCGAGATTCTCTCCAAGCCACACGCCCATCCTGACTTGGGACAGGCATCACCATTCCTTCATCGTTGCTGAAACCATGTCTTGCAATTCCCTACTGAGCATCAGGATAAAAGCTGCAGTGGGACATCGGAATTGCTCGACGCCAAACAAACCAAGGTCCACCTAGCTCGCCTTCTGCCACCCTGGTAGTCGCGCGACACAACGATAATGGCGATGTTGACTAATCACAGCGACCGATCTCGATCGACAAGTCTACAACAGACCGAGAAATGACACGAGGAAAACCCCCAGTGGGCTGGAGAGCTTTGGGAACCAGAGGTTCAAAGTCACCTGTTCCTCCCGAGCACCCGACACGTCTCAAATTACTCGCACGGTGTCCCAAAACGTTAGATTTCTTTCAGAAAGTATCTAATTTGCATTTGAATGAACCGTCACTAACTGCGTCCACTATCTCCCGAGGGAGCCCATTCGATAGATTAAGTCATTAAATATATTCAAGAATGAGTTAGATATATTTCTTAAAGCTAAAGGTATCAAGGGATATGGGGAGAAGGCAGGTACAGGGTACTGAGTTGGGATGATCAGCCATGATCTCATCGAATGGCGGAGCAGGCTCGAGGGGCCGAATGGCCTACTCCTGCTCCTATCTTCTATGTTTCTACGACCACTCGCTCACTGAAATATTGTTTCCGCAGATTAGTTTTGAATTTGCCCTGTTCAAGCGCAGGCCGTGTCCTCTGGTTCTACTGGTCTGGACAAGGCGAAAGAGAGTCAATGGTCCAAGGAGAAGGCCCACTACCACGGCCCAAATCTCAAGAATTTATTATTTTTTTTATAAATTGGCTCAGCTTGCCCCTAACAACCACCCCCGCCGGTCAAGCAGTCCCTCCCACACCAAACAGTTCAAGGCTCAAATACGAGGTAAGCAAAGGGCGCCAGCATCCGTAAAACTGTACTTCAGAAAGGAATCCACACCAAGTGAAGAGCAGAGGAGAAAGCTATGACCTTATGGTCTTGGCATCATATCGAGTGGTGCGCTCACCCACTGGAACATGAGGGGGAGGAGGAGCTTCTCAAACGAATAGTCAATGTACTTTATACAGGGAACATCAAAATCATGAATGGTTTCGATAGAGTAAATAAGCAGAAACTGTTTCCAGTGGCAGAAGGGTCAGTAACCAGAGGAGACAGATTTAAGGTGATTGACAAAAGAACCAGGAGGTGATGAGGAAATATATATTTTTTTATAAACACATTGAGTTATGATGATCTGGAATGCACTGCCTGAAAGGGCGGTGGAATCAGATACGATAATAACTTTCAAAAAAGAGAATTTGATCGATACTCGAAGGGAAAAAAAATTACAGGGCTATGGGGAAAGAGCAGGTGGAGTGGGACTAATTGAAGAGCCGGCACAGCCACGACGGGCCGAACGGCCTCCTCCTTTGCTGAATCATTCTATGACCATCACTTGACAGCATCTCCTGCGTATCGAACCTACAACTTACTCCCCACGCGCAAGACAGCCGCTGAACTGGAATCACTTTCCCACAAACCAGGGGCAGCGAGGAAAGAAAACCCCATCGACCAAAGGTGGAAGTGCAAGTCCGATACGGGAGGGTAACAGGCACTTGTGGCTTCACACCGGGGTGGGGGGGGGAGAGAGAGAGACAGAGAACTGCGCAGGAACCAAAAACCTTCTGGAGTGTACAGCTTAGTAGCAGCAGCATTCACTCTGCTGTGCAAGAACTTCCAACAGTACTAACCGATGACCCCCTCATTTTTTGGGGGTGCGCGGCCCCTTTAAGGGGGTGCGTGGCCCATTCAGTTTGCCGCGCAGCTTAGAGGGAACGTTGGTACTAACCACAATGTAGTACTCTATTAATTTATAAGTTTCATTTTATATTTAGTACTGCCGTGTGCACCTTATTACATAAAGAGTCTACAGCACAGAAACAGGCCATTCGGCCCAACTGGTCTATATGCTCCACACCAGCCTCCTCCCACCCCTCTGCATCGCACCCTATTTAAATACCCTCGATTCCTTTCTCCTTCACTTCTAGCTTCTCAAATGCATCTATGCTTAACGACAATACATCATTTTTACAGACAAAATGCTGCACAAGATAAACGTGCTCATGGCATCAGCCGAACGAAGGAAACCAACCAGCCACTTACCAAACTACCTGCTGGTCGAGGGACATTAGTCACTTTGCCAGATGTTCAAAGGGCATGCTGGTCTGCAACGGAAACAGGGGTGAGATCATTACTGCAATAAATCACCCACTCAAGAGGGGCTAACATCTCGTCAATTTACAGAGAAACAAACGACGAAACAGCAATTTCAAATTTCAAGTTCATCCATTGGCTAGAAACGAAACATTGATATACCAGTGAGAGTAACCAACTGACCCTCCACTCCCCTCACCCCCACACGAGACTCAAAGCAAGGACCGCGCGACACAAGCTTAGCATCCGGGCTTCTTGCAGCCTGCTATTACACAGCCAGTTGCGAATTCCCCCAACAGCCCAAGTGCTCGAAGATGCAAAGCGAAAGGGCCCCGAGGCTCAAAGGCCAGTCTCCACTGAGCTCACTGACCACACCTGGGCAAAGAGATGAACAGAGGAGGCTACGGTAGCATGAAATAAAAACAGAAAATGCTGGAAAATACTCAGCAGGTCAGGCAGCATCTGTGGAGAGAGAGAAAGAGTGTTAATCGACCTGAAACGTTAACTCTGTTTCGCTCTCTCCACGGATGCTGCCTGACCTGCTGAGTATTTCCAGCATTTTCTGTTTTTATTTCAGATTTCCAGCATCCGCAGTACTTTGCTTTTGTACGGTAGCATAGTGGTTATGTTACTGGACTAGCAATCCAGAGGCCTGGACTAATGATCCAGAGACACGAGTTCAAATCTCACCACTTTAGTGAATTTAAATTCAATTAATTAAATAAATCACGGTGACCATGAAACTACTGGATTGTTGCAAAAACCCATCTGGTTCACTTTAGGGAAGGAAATCTGCCGCCCTTGCCTAGCAAGCCACTCAGTTGTACCAAACCGCTACAAGTATAACTCCCTCCCCAACGGCACTGTGGGAGTAGCTTCACCACATGGACTGCAGCGGTTCAGGAAGGCAGCTCACCACCACCTGCGCCAGGGGCAATTAAATGCCAGCGATGTATATATAAAAAAAAAAGTGGCTACCATTGACCCTGGGTGGTTGGGCAGAGGAACCGAGAGGAAACAGGCTGGGTTCTTGGTCCTGATCACTGTCCAATGAAGCCTGCTGGAAAGTGCGTGGCTGTGGACGTTGGGCGAGGAAGGAGGAACGAATGGGGCTCGGCTGCGATTAACATTCCCGGCCAAGTACAAAGACCAGCCAGTTGGTCGAAGATTCAGTACCCACTGAAATCATACTGGTGCCAACACGAACAAAAATGCACACACTTAGCAGCTGGGAAAAAAAAAATGGGAGTGTTAACTGAACAAGGGTGTTTTTCTTTTGGGTGCGTGAACAAACCGAGGCAATACCTGGCAACAGTTAAAGCATTGGGGTAGCACGATCGAGTATTTCTGCCTCTGGTGTTGCAACACTTGGGTGTCACCACTAGAGGACCTCGAAGAGCTGTGTGACTGCCAAGCTTCAATTTACTGCAGAGTCCCAGGGCAGTAGAATTTACAACACATACATGATAAAACTGCAATTGAATTCTGTTCTGAACGGCAAAAAAAAACCCCAAACCGCTCTCGTGCATACTTGGGAGGGCAAAAAACCCCAACTTCTGACCAATGTTCCGGTTAATTTTCTTTTGGGGTGTGCGCCCCCTTTAACGGGCTGCGCGGCCCGTTCAAATTACCGCGCATGCGCGGGTTCCCCATTAAAAAACCGCTGAGTGGCCGGCACAGGACCTCCAGAGCATTGCGCTGCTCAACAGGAACACTGCTTGTGACCCACCCCATCCCCCTTTTTTTGCGTACTAAAAACACGGTTAGGGGAGCAGCGAGCGGGCTACAATCGGCTGCAGGCTAGGGAGAAGGGGGTTTAAAAAAAAAAAGTTAGTACGCCCACTCCTTGCTGGACAGGCGCGAAGCTTGGCGGTGCTGGCACCCACAGTTCAATAGCCTGCCAACACTCATGGTCTCGGCTTACACCAGTACTGCCGCCAGAGAGCAGCAAGCACTGATGACACAGCAGCCCAGCACGAGTCAAGATAGGAGGAGGAAGACGACGACAAAAATAAGTAGCCCTTTGAACTGCACTAAAAAAATCACTGGGTGTTACAGTTGGTTGGTTTTAGGGACTTTAGCAGCTCTCTGGCCCCCGAGATTCGACAGAGCACGAAGCAGTTAAAGAAACACAGCTTCCTCGAGACATGCAAGGTTGGAAAGGCCAGTATTTACTGCCCGTCACTAGTTGCGCTGAAAAGATGGTGGCGGCGGCTGCGAACAATGCTCCCTGTAATTTTTTTGGCCAGCCCATTCAAAATACCGCGCATGTGTGGCTTTTCTATTTAAAAGAAGGCAAGCCGGCTGCGCGGGACCTTCAGAGCGCTGTGCAGCTTAAAGGGAACATTGGTCATGGGTCTTAGTGGCTTGTTAAACCACTTCAGAGGGCCGTTACGTGTCAAGCACATTGGCCTGGGACTGGAGGCTCGTGTCGGCCAGGCCGGGTAAGGACAGCGGGCTTCCTTCCCTAAAAAGGACATTAGTGAACCAGTTGGGTTTTTAAGGTCAATTCAATCCAACAGCTCCACCGTCACTTTTACTGATGCCAACGATTTTAGGTCTCAATTTTAATATAAACTGAATTCAAATGGTCGAACTGGATTATGAATCCAGACTGTGCCAGTAGCTTTTGCCAGACTCTCGCGCCGTTCCCAATCTTAAAAGATACAACACTGGCCCACAGTGCCGGAAAGCAGCAACGTTCCCTGCAAGCTGTGCTTTGTGCTGCGCAGCCGGTTTCTTTTACCGCGCGAGCCCTTTAAATTTCTCACGCGCGCGGTATTTACAATGGAGATGCCGGTGAGCGGCCTGTGCAGGACCTTTCCCATTATTGTGTGGCCGTGTAGCTTGGAGGGAACATTGGAAAGATCATCTCTCAGTTCCCCTTCGCGCCCTCCGACCTCCAAGTCAATTATGATAGAAATCAGCAAGAGGGCTGGGAAAACGCAAGAGGATGTGACAAACTGGTACCTGTGACGCTGAAATGCGCGAAGCGTCTTGTCGCGCTGTAAGATCAGAGGAAGAAACATTGGCGGGAGCACCTCGATGTAACCTCATGCTCACTTTCCGCTCCCTCTCAGCTCGGGAGATGGGTCTCGGTGAGGTATTTGCTGCAACACAAGACGACACACCTTGTTGAATCGAGTTTTGTCGCACGGGAAAGGCTGGTTTGTAACCAGGCGGGGGTTTTTCCAATTGGAGCGCTCTGCTCGGCTCCGCACAGCAGTGCAGGCCCGGCTGCTTCTTCAGGGCCGGACCTGCACTGGGAGCACAGAGCCAAGATACAACGAAACCACTTTACAATATAGAGTACACACACCTGGGTGGCTTTTCAAACCACAGGAATGCTGAGCTCCAGGACACTCAGTATTAGGTCTTTTACATTTACCTTCAACTCCTTGAAAAAGGTACATCAACGGACTTTGCTGTCCTTGCCTCCTGATGGTGTGGAGTTCTGTCAGACTGCCGTTTCACGAGCACTCGTCCCCTCCATTATACTGGCTAAATGGCCACTTTTTTTTTTAGAATCATAGAAATTTATGCCACGGAAGGAGGTCATTCGACCCATCGTGTCCATGCCGGCCGAAAAAGACGCATCCAGTCTAATCCCACTTTCCAGCTCTTGGATCGGAGCCCTGTAGGTTACGGCACTTCAACTGCATATCAAAGTACTTTTTTAATGCGATGAGGGTTTCTGCCTCTACCACCCTTTCAGGCAGTGAGTTCCAGACCCCCACCACCCTCTGGGTGAAATAAGTTCTCCTCAACTCCCCTCTAATCCTTCTACCAATTACGTTAAATCTATGCCCCCTGGTTATTGACCTTTCTGCTAAGGGAAATAGATCTTTTTAGGTGGGATTCTCGACAGTGGAGGGGGCGGAAACAGCCTAGTGTACCATGGAGGGAATCTCTGGTTTCTAATCCTGTCCTCACCAGACAACTCACACACTTTTCCATCTCCCCCCCCGCCCCCCCAACCCACTATCAGGATCAGCAACAGGAACCAGAGCCAAACTCACCCCTCCTACTGCTCCGCTGGCTGAGTTTAGATAACTCAGCGCAGAGAGAGGATGCAACTCGGGATGGAGCGAAACAAAATTCCTAACGGAAGGGGCCAGTTACACGGCACTTTTAATGATGGACACCTCGGGGGCGCAGGAAGGCACAACTTTAAAAAACCAAAAAGGAGCTGTAGTTTTCGCGCAAGAGATTTCAAGTTTAATTTTAAAAAGCTATTGCTGGAATGCTTACCCGCGACAGTTTCCAGCAACGCAATGAACCATTAGGGCACTGTGGTTGCACTAAATGCGCAACAGGATAGCCCAGCTGTTTGGGAGTACCGATTCCAAAATTAGATTCTTGGGAGAGAGAGGAGGAGGAACAAACTCGCATTTATATGACACATTTCACACCCTCGGGGCCTCCCCCAGCACTTCACAGTCAATGGAGTATTTTGAAGTGTTGTCACAGTTCTTGTGTAGGCAAACACAGTAGCCAATTTGCACACAGCAAGCTCCCACAATAACGTTTCCTACATTACAACAAGGACGACACTTCAAAATACTTCATTGGCTGTCCTTTGGGACGTCCAGAGACCGTGAAAGGCGCTATATAAAGGCAAGTCTTCACAGATAGCAAGAAATGACCAGTTAGTCTCTCTTGGTGATGAACACTGAGTGATAAATATTGGCTTGAACACAGGAGAACTTTCCTGTTCTTTGAACAGTGTCATGGGATTGTCCGAATCTACCTGAACCGGGGAGAGGTGCGCCTCCGCTTGGTTGATCAGATGCGGTTGATCCGCATGCCCGATACGAGACTCCCAAAACAAGCGCTCTACTCAGAGCTCCGACACGGCAAGAGGGCCCCAGGTGGGCAGAGGAAACGCTTCAAGGACACCCTCAAAGCCTCCTTGAAAAAGTGCAACATCCCCACCGACACCTGGGAATCCCTGGCCCAAGACCGCACAAAGTGGAGGAGAAGCGTCCGGGGAAGGCGCCGAACACCTCGAGTCTCTTCGCCGGGAGTAAGCGCAAGCAGCGCACGTCAACCCCAGCACCCCACCCACCATCTGCCCCACCTGTGACAGAGACTGTAGGTCCCACATTGGACTCAGCAGTCACCGGAGAACTCATTTTTAGTGTGGGAGCAAGTCATCCTCGGTTCCGAGGGACTGCCTAAGAAGAAGAACAGAAAGACCATTCAGCACTGCACTGAAGTGTCAGTCTAGATTATGTGCTCAAGGTTATCATATAGCTGAACATTTGTTGTCAGGAAATTACTAGGAGTCTATAATTAAGGATCAAGTGGCCGAACACCTTGAAGATTCTCAGCTGATCAGAGAGCCAGCATGAATTTGTAACGGATAGGTCATGCCTAGCGAACCTGATTGAATTTTTTCCAAGAGATGATTAAAGTAGGAAGAACGAGGAGAGGCAATATTAACTAAAGGGTACAATTCTAAAGGGGGTGCATGAACAGAGAGACCGGGGGTATATGTGCACGCATTGTTGAAGGTGGTGGGGTAGGTTGAGAAAGCAGTTAAAAAAGCTTACGGGATCCTGGGCTTCATAAATAGAGGTCATGATGTGAGATTCTCTCACTGCTAACTTACCTGACGAAGGAGCGAACTGCTCCGAAAGCTTGTAAAATTAAATAAATCTGTTGGACTATAACCTGGTGTTGTGCGACTTCTCATTTTCATAAATAGAGGCATAGAGTATAAAAGCAAGGAGGTTATGATGAACCTTTATAAAACACTGGTCCGGCCTCAACTGGAGTATTGTGTCCAATTCTGGGCACCACACTTTAGGAAGGATGTGAAGGCCTTAGAGAGGGTACAGAAAAGATTTACAAGAATGGTTCCAGGGATGAGGGACTTCAGTTACATGGATAAACTGGAGAAGCTGGGATTGGCCTCCTTAGAGCAGAGAAGGTTGAGAGGTGATTTGATAGAGGTGTTCAAAAATCATGAGGGGTCTGGACAGAGTAGATAGAGAGAAACTGTTCCCATTGGCGGAAGGTTCGAGAACCTTTAAGGTGATTGACAGAAGAACCAAAGGCGACATGAGGAAAAATGAGTGGTTAGGTTCTGGAATGCACTGCCTGAAAGGGTGGTGGAGACAGATTCAATCGTGGCTTTCAAAAGGGAATTGGATAAGTACCTGAAGGAAAAAATTTGTGGGGTTACAAGGAAAGGGCGGGGGACTAGCTGAAGTGCTCTTGCAGAGAGCCGGCACGGGCTCGACGGGCCGAATGGCCTCCTTCTGTGCTGTAACCATTCTATGATTCTAAGTAGTCGATAGGGGAATGTCTATGGATGTATTTATATGGACTTCCAGAAGACATTCGCTAAAGTCCCACATAAAAGAGTCTGTTTTGGAATTGAGGGCAAATTATTGACCTGGTGAGGAAATTGGCTGAGCGGCAGGAGACAGAGAGTAGGGATAATGGGCAGGTACTCCAATTGGCAGGATGTGACTAGTGGCGCCCCTCAGGGATCGGTGTTGGAGCCTCAACTATTCACTGTATTTATTAATGACTTAAATGACGAGATAGAGAGCCACATATCCAAGTTTGCCGATGACACAAAGATAGGCGGCATTGAAAGCAGTGTAGATGGAAGCATAAAATTACAGAGATGTTAATAGATTCAGTGAATGGGCAAAACTGTGGCAAATGGATTTCAATATAGGCAAGTGAGGTCATCCACTTTGGACCTAAAAAGGACAGAGTACTTTCTAAATGGTGAAAAGCTAGAAGCAGTGGAGATCCAAAAAGACTTAAGAGGTCCATGTACATTGATCATTAAAATGTCATGGATAGGTACAAAAACATAAGTCAAAAAGGCTAATGGAATGGTGGCCTTTCTATCTAGCTGACTAGAATACAAGGGGGTAGCAGTTATGCTGCAGCCATACAAAGTTAGACCACATCTGGAGTACTGTGAGCAGATCTGGGCACCACACCTTAGGAAGGATATATTGGCCTTGGAGGGAGTGCAGCGTAGGTTTACCAGAATGATACCCGGACTCCAAGGGTTAAGTTATGAGGAAAGATCACATAAACTTGTTCCTTGGAATTTAGATTAAGGGGTGATCTGATCGAAGTTTAAGCTATTAAGGGGAACTGATAGGGTAGATAGAGAGAAACTATTTCCGCTGGTTGGGGAGTCTAGGACTAGGGGGCATAGTCTAAAAATTAGAGCCAGACCTTTCAGGAGTGAAGTTAGGAAATACTTCTACACACAAAGGGTGGTAGAAGTTTGGAACTCTCTTCCGCAAACAGCAATTGATGCTAGATCAGTTGTTAATTTTAAATCTGAGATTGATAGATTTCTGTTAACCAAAGGTATTAAGGGATATGGGCCAAAGGCAGGTATATGGAATTAGGTCACAGATCAGCCATGGCCATTGAATGGCAGAACAGGCTCGAGGGGCTGAATGGCCTCCTCCTGTTCCTATGTTCCCAAGTCTCCAGGGTGGGGCTTGAACCCACAACCTACAGAGCTACCACAAGAGTGCTTTCAACAGAGCCAAGCTAAGAAACACATTATGCTTTGAGATAATTCAACAGATTGTTTTGGGGTCTGAATAGCTAAAGCCGTGAATTGCTTTACAGCATTAGCCTGCCATACTGCAATCCGAATGGAGAGAGAATACTGACCAGACTGCTGTGCTCGAGACGCCTGGGAAGGCAGCACTGCATCTTGTCCGTTCCGTAACCGGTTGCCAACTGCACCGGCTCCCGTTCCGGGAGGGAGGACTCGCGTTGCCGAACTGCGGGTCTGCACCACACGCTCTTCCCGTTCGTGCTCTCTGCGCTCCCGCTCACTTTCCTCTGGGGTCCGACCTGCGCCCTGAAATCAGGAAAAGATCATCGGCTCGTATTGAATGACGCAGCAATGTATTTTGGCGGGGGTGGGGTGAAGCGGAAGAAGGGAGAAAAGAAAACAGTTTCAGAAATGGGGAGGGGGAAGAGAGAGGGAGAGGGAGAGGGAGGGCGAACACACACACGCCAATTCCAGCTCTGACTGCAATTCCCAGCAGTTTCATTGACAAACAGGTTTCAAATCAATTAAAACTCTTTACTCAAGAGCCAAAGCAACCCACCGTTAATTTACTGTAAAAGATTCCACCCAAAACATTGACCATTCCTTGCTTCTAGATGCTGACTGCCCAACTATACATATCCCCAAACATTCTCCCGTGTCCTGTGCTAATCTCCAGTGAGGAGCAGCTGGGACTGAGCACTTCCACCTCGAACCACATGTGTGGCTTCAACCAGTGCAGGGGTAAGGCTCGCAGTGGGAGCATCTCTCTGGGAAATATAAAAGACACAAGTAATACTGGCGCTGTAGGCCAAGAATAGGGACAAGCTAATGTTCAAAAGCGGTGTCACATTTGGGGGGGGGGTGGGAGGAGAGAAAGTTGACTGAGGTGCACAGGGTGCCATCACTTGACGGGAAAGCCATTTGACAATCAATCACCCACGAGGTTTTGACAAATCCTCTGCGTAACGAGAAGCAGAGCTGAAGAATTTCATGCTGCAATTACTCATGTGACTCGCCGACTCAAAACAAACTAAAAATAAGAGACAAATTGGTGGCGGGTGACTAACACGAGCAAGCTTCTCTTTCCTGGTGGTCGCGATGCTCCTTTTGGATCTCACTGAGCCCCAAATATAAAGATGGATTTTAACGTATTAATACGCGAGGAGATCTCACCCCCATTTAAAAATATATTATATTATTTATTTATTTTTGCTTTAAAGTGACAGCATTTTTCAATTGTTTGTTTATATAATCACTTCAAAAAAATGATTCTCCTGTTAAAGAAAGGCTTGCATTTATGTAGCGCCTTTCACGACCGTGGGGACGTCCAAAAGCGCTTTACAGTGCAGCCAATTTGCGCACAGCAAGGTCCCACAAACAGCAATGTGATAATGACCAGATAACTTTGAAAAAGTGATGTTGGTCAAGGGATTAGGTATTGGGCAGGACACCGTTGAGAGAACTACCCTGCTCTTCAGACGAGGCCTCGGTTTAATGTCTCATCCAAAAGATGGCACCTCAGACCGTGCCGCGCGCTCAGTGCTGCACGGTGTGGTCTCGGCCTAGATTTTGTGCTCTAGCCCCTGGAATGGGACTCGAACCCAAAGCCTGACTCGGGAGGCGAGCGGGCGCGACCCACCGAGCATCGGCTGGCACACTTTGAGAGGGACGCCCGGAGGATGCGATAGGCGCTGTATAATTGTACTTCCTCTCTCGGTATTTCTACACGAGTCGCCACAGTTCAAAGTAACCGCGTTGTGCATGAAATGCTTTGAGGTGTCTTGGTAAAGGGGCCGAGGCGCAATTGGAAAAAAAAAAGTAGGCCTTTCTTGCGATTAAAATCCAAGTGAAACATTTTTAGAAAGACCAGTTAAAAACCATTTCCAGCACCGAATTGACATGCTTAATAAGCCTGCACTTACAAACTTCAGCATGTTCCAGTCGAAGACGTAGTCGTACGAGAAGCCCTGTCGGTGGAATAGGTTCCGGAAAAGCTGGCGCAGGTACGAGTAATCGGGCTTGTCGTCAAAACGCAAGGAGCGACAGAAGTTCAGGTAGGTAGAAAACTCAGCTAAGGGGGGGGGGAAAGGAAAAAAAATTAATTAGGATCACAGCAATATCGAAACAGACCCAAATGAGCTGAGAAAAACTGGGAAGACCCAGGGTCAGTGACAAACCCTTGGGGAGCGAAGTGAGACAATCAATAATATTCAGAGGGGGAAACAGAAGATGCACAACAGACTTGGTTCACAACCTGTAAAATTCTCGCCCCATCGCCGTCTAGCAATCGCCTTCAACTGAAAAGCCAAACGGTGAAAAGAAAAGGCAGGCGATGCCAGCAATGTTCCCCTTTAAGCTGCGCGGCGCTCTCCGCTCCCGCGCAGCCAGCTCACCGGCTTTTAAATAGGAATAAAAACCGCGCACGTGCGGTATTTTGAATGGACCGCACAGCCCCATAAAGAGATCAGGCACCCCCCCCCCCAACCCAAAAAAAGTAAAGGGAACACTGGATGCCAGGCTTTGGTGAAGTGAAGACTGAAGGAGCCTCCCAGTTGAGAACTCCTGGGAAAGGAGGAGCAGGATATGGTGCAATCAATCTGGATTTCGCACAGTGGGGGTGTTGAACTGGAAGGAACGAGAGTGGAGTAAGAAAAATATGGGAACAGCACAGAAATGAGGATAGCTTTCACTAGCAGGAAGTAGCAACAGCTTAATTCGCCCTAGATCCTGCAGAAACGACTTGTGTTTTGCAAGACTTTCACCCCATTCCAATCTATATTAAAAGACGACATTCCAGGAACGGCTCAAAAATATTTTGAAAGCCAGCCGCAAGACCATGTCAAAATGCAAGAGCTAAATTCACTTACGGGCATTACAAGCAGTGTTTACTAGGAAGCTGCCCCCTGGCGTCGCTATGGGAAGTTGATGCATCATACAAGGTTAAAATAAAATATACAAAATGGCAGGGGAGTGTTGGGAAGGACAATTCAGAAACTTGCTCCACAGAATCAGAGCCTGCAACCTCATCGTGACAGCTGACATCGAAAACATCGACACAAAAAGAGAGACTAAACGTGACGACAGGATGTGTGCGCGCCCGACACGATATATAGATTATATCAATGGATGTTGAGTGCGTCAGGATGGGCAAAGCCAGTGGAGGCTCCACACTTGAGTACTCAAAACAATGGGATGTTTGGCATGAAAGTACAAAAAGAACCATCTGCCTGAACTGTCGGACGTTGGTCAGGGGTTTTATGTCCGCTCAGCAACAGTTTTGCCATGTTGGTGATCTGAACAGGGAATTGTACGCAACTTGGTCGCATGATCCAAAACTAAAATGAGAAGTTCCAGTTAGCAGCGCTAGTGAGAAGGCATCATCAGGTCACTGCGCCTCGTGCTCGGCAACATTATGCTAGGTTAAAAAACGACGCTCGCTTCCTTACAACGCGCGTGGCGTCAACTCATCTGACAAGCTGCCAGACTCAAAACTGGCGACACGGCGAGTTCTCGGCCATCGCGAACCCGTCTGTCAAACGGCTCAGCTCGCCAACGAAAACCCTAACTGGCTTACTTCTGGGTCAATCGCGAACCAAAGAAAAGTAGAACAACTGGACTTTGGGGCATGATTTGGATGTGCGGAGCAGCGCGGGGCGGGGGGGGGATACAGGGGCCAGTGGTGAAGTATCCTTTCTCCTAAAGGAAAATTCCAATGTGCGTGCGCGAACACAAGAGGCTCATGTGGGTATATGCACATTGGACGGCATTGTAGTAAGTTATACAGACCAAAAGGATCCATTCTCCCATTTGTGTCGAGTTCGGCGACATCAGCTGCAGCAGCAATGCGAGTGTGCGCGTATATTAAGTATAAAAATGGAGAATGCATGATGGCGCACTAGTGGCCTCAGGGTGAGGAGGAGGGAGGAAAGGAAAAAAGGAAGGAAATGTTAGGATTTCTGCTCGTGATCGCTACCCAGTGACCCGGCTGCAAAACGCACATGGTGACAGGACGAGGACACGACTGGGCTCAGCTGCAGCCACTTGGGCATGGTATCGGAGGGACGCCAATGCCCACTGGTCTATACCCAGAGAGTCCGTGACTTCAGGAGCGGGGAGGGGCACGAGGAAAGTAATCCATGTAGATTTTAAACTGGGCGCCCTTATTACACATTATGAAACAGCAACGACGACTTCAAACAGGAACCGGGGGACACTCACACGGATAGCTCTTGCACAATACTTCGATCGGAGTCGACATCTTTTTCTCACTGATGCGCTCGTACTTCTGCCGTTTTGTGGCTGCTTTGAGTCCCTGCCATGGCAACGAGCCCAAGTTAAAATACATCAGGACGTAACCCAGTGACTCCAGGTCATCACGGCGACTTTGTTCTGTGGAGATTTTTTATTTATTTAAAAAGTCAGGAGCCAAGATTTACTTCGAATAACGAGCAGTGGCATGAAGGGATTATCTCTAAGTTCACTAAGCCAAACGTTCGGCAAAAAGTCTCTCTCAATTTCCCACATCAAACATTTCTATAGTATTCTCCTGCTCGTGCTTACGGCATAAAACTTGGAGCAAGACCAAAGACCAATCAAGTTGGCCTGCCCCTTCTTCAGTCCATGCATGCCAACATCAATCGTGGACTCCTTCCCTTATCCCCGCACCCCCCACCCAAGATATCCATTCTCTCCTGCCAACTTTTCCGATACATTAATATCTCTGGAACCCCCAAATCCCCTTTCTCGGTAGGTACTACACCGGCCGGTCATAGCGACCTCTTGCTCACCGATGCCCAGATGGGTGTTGATGGAGGCATACCGCGCCGTGCCGGTCAGGTTCTTGTTTTCCCGGTACGGGATGTGTTGGTGAGTCCGTGCGTCACGGTACTTCTTGGCCAGGCCAAAGTCAATGATATAAACCAGGTTGCCCTTCTTGCCCAAGCCCATGAGGAAGTTGTCTGGTTTAACGTCACGGTGGATAAAGTTTTTGGAATGAATGTACTCAATTCGACTGATCTGGAAAAAAAAACATTAAATCGCCAACACAATCACAAATCGGGGATTCAGTAATCTGCTCCTGAAGGTTAAGACATTCACCAACAAGGATTCACCAACTTGGTCCTTGCATTGGTTGGCTTCTTGAGATAGGATATATGGCACAGAAACAGGCCAGGCCGGCGGTTATGCTCCACTCGAGCCTCCTCCCGTCTTTCCTCATCTAACTCTATCAGCAGAACCCTCTATTCCCTTCTCCCTCATATGCTTGTTTAGCCTCCCCTTAAACGCATCGATACTATTCGCCTCAACCACTCCCTGCGGTAGCAAGCGATAGACTTCCTTTTAAAAGAAGTTATCGCAACAGTCCCGGCCTGTCATTCACCAGTGTTTCAGGATCTCAAGCCCCCTACACTTCCTGCAGGTTGACATGCTTCCCCATCTGCTGGTTACACATTTGGGCGCTTGGAAACCAAGAAGCAATTCTTCACTTCAAGTTTCAGAATGGTTCTCATTTAGTTTTTTTTTTATTAAATGGAAAGGGTTAAACAGTTACTAGGCCAAGGGAGGCGGCGATTACTATGCTAAGAAACAGTGTCAACGACCTGGCAGTTGGAGTGTAAGAGCAATTTGAAACTAGACACATTAGCAGTAGGGAAACAGCTTTAAAAAGGAATCGTAAAGAGGAACACTACTAGATTCTAATAGCGTATTGATGGCCGTGACCACTTGTTTTGCTTTCCTTACATTCCACCCTCTATTATTCTGTCACTTTTGTTCACAGACAACCATTTCTATGGCTTGAATGAGCAGGCTGGGTGTGCAGTGCGGTAATTTGCACTGATGGACCTTCCCCAGTGTCAGGGAACAAGCAACAACAACCACCCGCATTTATAGAGCGCCTTTAATGTAGTAAAAGCATGTCCCAAGGCACTTCTTCACAGGAGCGTAATCAGACACCGAGCCACACAAGAGAGACATTAGGACAGGCGACCAGATGGCTTGGCCAAAAAGGCAGGGTTTAAGGAAGAGAGAGATGGGAATTCCAGAGTTCGGGGCCTAGGCGGCTGAAGGCGCGGCCACCAATTAAAATTGGGGATGCGCAAGAGATCAGAATTGGAAGAGCGCAGAGATCTCAGAGGGTTGTAGGGCGTTACAGAAAGAGGGAGGTGCGAGGCCATGGAGGGATTTGAGAACACGGAGAGATTTTATTTAATTTTTTTTAAATCAGAGGGTGATGGGTGAACAGGACTTGGTGCGAGTTAGGATACGGGCAGTGGAGCATTTCGATGTGTGCCGGCACACATACTCAACCCAGCGGTTCAATCACAATGGATTCTACCCTTCCCCATTTTCCATTTCAGTTTCTCGGATTAGCGGCATATTAAAACTCCGAAAGCCCGTACCATCTGGTCCGCGAGGAGGAGCACAGTCTTCAGACTGAACTTGCGCGAGCAGAAGTTGAAGAGGTCCTCGAGACTGGGACCCAGGAGCTCCATCACCATCACGTTGTAATCTCCCTCTGCGCCGCACCATTTAATCGAGGGGATCCCAACTGCAGACAACAGAACCCGAAACACACAGGTTACCATCAGCCGCACGCAACATTTGCACAGCAAGCGGCAAGTTAAAAATAAAATACAATTCTGTTCGTTTGAGCTTCACAATTCGCAGCTGCTACAACAAGCCCTCTCCTTATGCCAAGAACCTACACTTGGCTGCAAAACTTCAGTCATTGGCAATGTCCCGGAGTATAGCATACACGTATGATTCAGTTCTATTCTATACAACCGGCATGGGTTAGTGACAAAAGGATTGCAAAAATGTTTTGCAACAAGCAGCACCTAATACACACACAAAAAAATTCAAGCTTGTCAGGCACGTTAGTAACCCTTGCGGATCGGAAATTCAGTGTCGTGCTCATTCATGTGCACAAACCCCAGTTCGGAATGTTGCAATCACTCCAGCTGTACTGCTGCAGCATAGTTTCGCAACATCTTAAACAAACAACACACGCGGCTATCACAGACGGCCATGTGCCTGGGCAGGCGGAGCTCTGAACAGGAAATGACACGCCAAAACATTTGGATCCAGGCACCATTTTGGAAACCTTTGGGTGCGGGGACAGCAGCTCTGAAGAAAACTCGCAGCTGTTTTATTGCCTAGTGAGAGCGTTTAAAAAAAAAAAATTACTGTTGGGTTAGTTTATAGCAATCTTGCATCCTGATTGTTTGAATCATTCAGCTGGCGTTGAGTCAACTGTTACAACCCAGCTGATCCAAACATGTAGTTTCCTTGTGTCATTGTTTAATGATCATACTTAACCTAGGGAAGGAGGCCAGATTTAGGTGAAAGAGTTCCCCACACACACTTTTAATTACCAGAAAACCAGGCACACAAAAGGGAGAGATATCTGCACAGTTACTGGAGGGTCTTCATTCTTTTTGCTTTATGCCATTATAGCGTACGATCGCATGCAGTCAAGAAACTTACATCATCAAATGCACTCTTTTTCTTACTCCAGAAAAACAATTTTAAAAGACAGAAAAGACACCCCTGCCTTTGGCAGCTAGCCAGTGACGTTTACTGGAAGGGAAGTGGGCGATTGTGGATTTTGGGTGAGGACGGGGATTGGCTGGGATGCCTTCCCCAGTGACACTTCACGTCCCAAGCTCACACGAGGAACGGGCGAGGTAACGGAAAGCTGGCCGCGCCAGTCGGACTGTACACCAACAAGAGCTGGCACTTTCAGGAGATGCCGGTGTTGGACTGGGGTGGACAAAGGTGAGAAGTCGCACAACACCAGGTTATAGTCACTTTCAGGAGAGGATGAGGGGTGGCGGTAGAAAATACCACACACACCAACATTCCCTCTAATTTTTTGTGGGTGTGCAGTCCCTTTAACGGGCTGCGCGGCCCGTTCAAATTTTCGCGCGCGCGCGCGCGTGTAGTTTCTTGCATTGAAAAAGCCAGTGAGCGGCTTGCACGGGACCTCCAGACCGCTGCGCAGCCTAGTGGGAACATTGCCGCATACCTTGCTTGCCTGTTACAAGTCCTTTGGTATAAGGACAGGCAAACCGATAATACTTGGAAGCTAAAGGATGAGCGGTTTCATTTTCAGTATAAAAATCAATGCTGCCCTGGCAAGTGACCAAATAACACATGGAAATTGTGTGTTGAGCTGAACCACCACATTGTCTTTCCCAATTCCGCATCCCCTTCCTCTTGGATTAGCGCACTCCAGTCCCTGCCTCCCCCGCCCATACTCCCGTTTCCTGGCCAAGCCTTTGGTCACCCCCATCGTCTTGGCGTGCTTTTATTTATTTATTTTTAATTACACTTCTGTGAAACATTTTGGGAATTTTTCTTTGACAAAAGGCGCTGTATAAATGTTGTAGTGGGAAGATAGA
Organism: Squalus acanthias; assembly: GCA_030390025.1. Classification (NCBI taxonomy): domain Eukaryota; kingdom Metazoa; phylum Chordata; class Chondrichthyes; order Squaliformes; family Squalidae; genus Squalus; species Squalus acanthias. The sequence goes on from CM059450.1 coordinate 11,698,516, forward strand.
GAACAGAAAGGACGCACCGAGATTGGGGCAGAGTTGAGAGACCATCTACTGACTGCTCAACATCAGGTTCTATTCTCAGGGACTCCCAATCATAAAGCATTAACAAAAAAAGCAAGAAGATTCTAAAGACGTGTACTCTTGACACGTCACATGCCATTTTTAGAAGGGTTCAGTGTCAACAATATACTGCTGGCCCTTTCAAACAAGAACTTCAATTAAACCCCCAAACAAAACAAAGACAGATAAAGCTGAAAATACACAGGGTAATCAGCACATGAAAGACAAAAGACTTCAAGTGTGCACCTTTCATCAACAATTCTGAAATCTCAATGTCTTTCCTCTCGGACTGGCTTGCTGTGCATTTCTCGCATGTTATTGATATTGGTGAGGATTTAATGCGCTCTACTGGGAGGATTGGTTAATCGAGTTCGGGGAACATTCTTCGTGGTGCTATTCGACCCAGTGCGATGGAAGAGGAAATTAACACCTTCCATTTCTAAAAACACCAGCAAGCCCAGTACATCCATTTTATAACCTCGCTCATCACCGAATCGTTACGGAAGGAGGAACGAGAGATAAAGTTTAAGAAAAACTACAGGTGTTGTGCTTCGAACTGGAAAGGTTAGAGATTCATGGAGTAAATTACACGGTATTTACAGCACAGAAACAGGCCATTCACCCCAAATGCTCCACACGAGCCTCCTCCCACCCCTCTTCATCTCACCCCATCAGCATACCCTTTCTATTCCTTTCTCCCTCATGTACTCATCCAGTTTCCCCTTAAATGCATCTATGCGATTTGCCTCAACCACTCCCTGTGGTAGCGAGTTCCCCATTCTAACGAAAGGTCATCGACCTGAAACGTGAGCTCTGTTTCGCTCGCCACAGATGCTGCCTGACCCAGAGTATTTCCGGCATTTTCTGTTTTTAAAAAAAAATTCTAACCGCTCTCTGGGTAAAGAAGTTTCTCCTGAATTCCTTGTGGGATTTATTAGTGACGATCTTACATTTTTGGCCTCTAGTTTTGCACTTTCCCACAAGTGGAAACATCATCTGTGTCTACCCTAGTGAGCCATTTCTCATTAGAAGTTAAGAGAGCTGATAGAAGTATTCAAAGAAAAAAGAACGTGCATTTATACGAGTTATAAATGAGTGACGAGGAGTTTTGATTTGGGAGAAAAAACTATTTCCACGGGTGGGGGGGAAATCGGTAATTAAGAGGGAATAAATTTATCAAAAGAATTTATTTATTGCACAGAGGCTTGTTAGGACATTGAATGTTCTCGAAACTATGGTGGAATCAGAATCCATGGCAAGTGGATAAATATTTGAAAAAAAAAAAGAAATTTAAAAGTGCATGGGGCTAAATGGAGAGCCAGCACAGGCACAATGGGCCGAATGGCCTCCCTTGCTGTAAAATTCTATGATTCTAGTGGTCTCGCTGCACAAAGAGTCGAGGTTATCGATACAAACACGGCCATGAACATTCGGCCAACAAAATCTTATGCTCATAAAACACTTACTCCGGATTAACTGCAGGGAAACTAACTGGACTGTAGCTCTCCAAAAAAAACAGCAGCACTGATCCCTACCCAGCGTTATATGTAGATACACATGTATAAAAGCCGGGGGTGGGGGGGGGGGGGGAAAACGTGCTTTTCAAAAACACTGAGGCACATTCGTTTTCTTCATCCCTCTGTTGCAGTAGATGCCTCCTTGCTGGGATACAGGGCTACTGGTCCACCAGGAGGCAGTCAGGCCATCCCTGCTCTCGCCCTAATGTACACAGAAACACTGCCACAGCAGGTGCCTTGGCCTGAGCCCTTTTCCCCTCACAACTCGAGGGGCAAATTGTGGTAACCACTGCGGAGATTAACCCAATTCAACAGACTGGGACCCTCCAGAGGCCTGTAGACCTCAGCTACTCAGCCTCAGGTATATTTTTTGAAAAAAAGGAAAACTAATTTTGCTAAATATTTATCTCCCTCTCCCACACACAAGTCCATGCATTAGGCTGATTATACTTTTGCCAAGAGCAGATTTCTGAACAGAACCGTCAAACAATGGGGACAATGCAGCGATCAGCCGCAAAAAGGGCAGAAAGACGGAATAGCAGTCGTGGACATCGGCACCCTGCTCATTCTTGATTTAAATTGTGAATATAGGAAAAGGATAAGAACAGAAATCAGCCGTGACCATCTCAAGCAAAACCAAATACGTTCCTATTCTGCAGTAACCCGGTAACAAATATTAGCATTTAGTAAAATAGAAGCCAGAGACATGTATATCACGGTGGCATAGTGGTTAGCACTGGTGCCTCACAGCGCCAGAGACCCGGGTTCGAATCTTGGCCTCGGGTGACTGTCTGTGTGGAGTTTGCACATTCTCCCCGTGTCTGCGTGGGTTTCCTCCGGGTGCTCCGGTTTCCTCCCACAGTCCAAAAATGTGCGGGTTAGGTTGATTTGGCTATGATAAATTGACCCTTAGTGTTAGGGGGGGATTAAATATGTGGGGTTACGGGGATAGGATGGGATATGTGTCGGTGCAGGCTCGATGGGGATTCTGTGTGAGAAAGCAGGGACAGGGTACTGGAGTTGGATGATCAGCCATGATCGTATTGAATGGTGGAGCAGGCTCGACGGGCCGAATGGCCTACTCCTGCTCCTAGTTTCTATGTTTTCTATGTTTCTATGTTTACTGCCTTCATTGCCACTGCAGTTGGATCTTCATCCTCTCTTCTCCTCCATCATCAGACTGAAGAGGTTAAAAAAGCTCCAAACTTAGAGTAGTTAAGGGGCGGAGATACCTTAAAGTATCAGAAATCTCGTGTGATAAACTTGACTTCCTTCACCCCAAATAATGCCAAAATGTGGAGGGTGTTGTTGTATATTTATATGCAATACTAAATACAGCAACAAAAAAAAAATCACAAGAGACTCGGGAACAAACCTTTACTGAACTGCTTAAAGTGCAATAAATGACCGAAAGCAGCAAGAACAAACAGTAAGGGTTCAAAAAAACTTTAGGAATCCGATTCTGAATTGAAGGATTTCATTCGTACACGTGCTCAGTGTCCGGACGCTAACTGTTGTCATGGTGCAATGGGGTCAGGCCAAGGATCGCCTCCGTCCCACAGAGCAGTGGCCAGAATCAGCCTCGATGCTGGATGTCCAGCACTGCACGAAGCCATTCAGGCCAGTGTGTGGATTCGATGCATTCCATTCGTCCGGGGTCTGCGGGACAGTTTCTTCCAGAGTCAGAGCTGTCGTAGGATCACCAGTCAAGGTGTGAACACAACTACTTCACTCACACCATCGCCTTCCTTGGGGATGGCTCACCACTACATCAGCCGCTGCAACATGTGCATGTCAGCACCGTGCAAATTCTGCTTTTGTCCTCACGCGAGGCATTTGATGACATCTTAAATTAATCCAGGACGAAGAGAGAACTTTTAGGCTGAAGCACAGCACCCGATCCAGCGTCACGGCCTCATACGTTCATCTCATGGATTCACTCACGCGAGCACCCAGAGAGAAATTTGACTGTAAAAGCGTCTTCCTTGGAAACACGCGAGGGGGTAACTTGGTTGTATCCATTATGCATGAGCAAACCAGGACATTTCATCCCTGTAGTACCGTTGAAACCCGACTTGGAGCCTTTTGTATGGCCTGCTGCAAACGACTATAGTTTGATCTGCATTGACAATGCAGGCCAGTTCGAAGTGTTCCTCCGCTGCTTTAATACAAAGTTTCGCAACGAGGTTTACTTCGTCTTCCGAGACAGTGGGAAGTCTCTGGATGATGGCTGGTTAGCTGCTCAACAGACAGATCATGTCGCTGTAAGAATTCCACCCTCCTCCCCCCAAGTGATGCCTTAAGCAATGTTCCCGTTAAGATGTGCAGCGATCTGGAGGTCCCGCGCAGGCCGCTCGACGGCTTTACAATTGAAATAAACGCGCGTGTGCAAGAAATTGAATAGGCCAAAAAAAAAAATGATCAGGAACACTGGCCTTAAGGTATATGCTTTGCCTTTTACCTTGAGATATAGCATCACACCTATGGATTCAGTCGTGCTGACCACAGCTCTTTGCAGTTTCTCACTGTTCCACACCAGCCAACGTTCCCGCAATTCAGATAGATACTTCCCTCTCTTCACCACCCCTCCAACAGAGCTCTTTGTGGGACCACCTCATCAGCTGCACATTAGCTTCATTCTGCTGAAACGCACGCCCAGCAGCTCCACTGCCGTGCATCTCCAGAAATGGACAATATTCAGCACCTCTGCTGCATGCAGCTCTAATGAGAACACGTGGCCAAACAATTCAATAGCTGAAAAGTGCAGCTCAAGGCCGATTCCCCTCCACCCCCCCAAAAAAAATCTTTGCGGCCTAAAGTGGTGGTAGTGCAGAGTGCGTATTATATATGGGGAAGGGTTTACACGCTAAACAATTTATATTTGGCTTAGACAAGGTAAAACTTCATTTAATACTTTAAAATGAGAGGACCCGAGGTCACGCAAGTATATAATACTAGTATAAAAGGCAGGCCAAATATCAGCAAGGATTTCTTCACACAAGAGCTGATAAATGGCTGCAATGACCTGGCAGACCGAAACAGAGACAAATTTGAGGGGTCTTCAAACCACAGTTGGATGCCGAGAGGTGCAATAGTGGAGGGATGAGCTTTGTTGGATCCAAAGGCTTCTTGTCACCTTTGACTTCTCATGTTCACCCCCCCCACCGCACGATGATCTGAGCACTCACCTCCTCCTTGCATCATTTTGTAAAACTTGCTCTCGATGTGGAGTTGGGGGTGTTTCGTTTTGACACATTCCAGCTTTATTGCAACCTCCTCCCCAGTGGCGATGTTTGCACCTGAAAGAGAAAGAGACACGATCACTTTATCGGTGGAAACGGGACAAGGAAGAATTTTCCCTCCTCTCTTCTGCATCTTTCCCACCTGCATGCTCTTTCCTCCAAACATAGCTTACTGCACCGATAACAGTGAATCAGATTGAAAAATTACTCAATTAGTTTGGGGGTGGGGGGGAAGGGAGAGAGAAACAGGATTACGTAGGCAATACAGCTCAGAAACAGGCCATTCGGCCCAACCAGTCCATGCCGGTGTTTATGCTCCACTCGAGCCTCCTCCCGTCTTTCCTCATCTAAATCTATCAGCATAAACCACTATTCCCTTCTCCCTCATATGCTTGTCTAGCCTCCCCTTAAAAGGCATCTATGCTATTCGCTTCAACCACTCCCTGTGGTAGCAAGTTCCACATTCTCACCACTCTCTGGGTAAAGGAATTTCCTCTGAATTCCCTATCTGATTTCTTGGTGACTATCTTATATTGATGGCCTCTAGTTTTGCTCTTCCCCACAAGTGGAAACACTCTCTGTGATTACGCTATCAAAACCTTTCATAAAGCAAGACCTCTTTTAGGTCACCCCTCAGCCTTCTCTTTTCAAGAGAAAAAAAAAGAGACCCCAGCCTGTTCATCTGGAAGGGAACAGCACCACAAAGTACCTCCAGACATCCCTGCCATCTCCTTTTGTAACAATTCTATTGATCAAACATGCCAGTACAAACGTGCAGTAAAAACCTCTCTGTCCAAAGACTTCTTCATATTACGATGTAGTCCATAAAAGCTATCTACTAGATATAATAAACAGATAGCATCTTTTTAAAAAGTTAATTTTCAACAGCAGAGCTATTGAACAGAAGTATTAGGTAACATTAACCAATGCAACATATTTTTTTTAAAGGATTATTTTTTGAAAAGAAAAAGCCATACGCTGATAACAGGCTTGCTGACACTAGCAATGCTTAGATTCAACTTGCCTGGAGCGGTACTGAATATAAACCCGAAGGCCCAGCTTCAAGCCATGATCTGTGGTGTATTAGCCAGGTTGGTGCTGGGAAAGCTAGAATTGGGCCCATGGTCTCTGAACTGGGAAGGGAAGCGAAAACGAGAATCACCCAGTTCCTATGCAGGGACTCGATAAAATGTGTGCACGCGGTGACCAGGATTGAGCTCAGCTGCGAGGGTAACTAGGCACTTGCTGTCCGATTGAGGCGCCGAGTGTTGCAGCACGGAGAGAGGCCACTCGGCCCATCAAAGTCTGTGCCGGCAAACCAGGACCTTCAGCACGCAGTGGAACCTCACTTAATACAAAAACAGTTCTCGAAGGGTTTTCACATACAGCCCGAGAGAGATGTGTGGCTCGGAAGGGGACAAAAAAAAAAAAAAAGCGCCACGGCCTCTTTCACTTCCCCCTCAATGAAGTGGCCCATCAGCTGAGCACTTACAGGGAAACCCTTAGTCCAGAAAATTTCCATCTGGAAGGGAACAGCGACACAAAGTACCTCCAGACATCCCTGCTATCTCCTTTTGTAACAATCCTATTGATCAAACATGCAGTAAAAACCTCTCTGTCCAAAGACTACTTCATATTACGATGTAGTCCATAAAAGCTATCTACTAAAAAAAAAGTTTTTAAAAAATCACTAATCCAGCCTCTGTAAAAAAAAAAACATTGCTCCTCCCCTGCAGGGGTACTGACTGGGATGTGTTGCCCACGGTTTCCAATTGCTCTCTTGTACTCTGTCCCATGGCCCTTCTTTGCAGGTGAGCTTACACAGGCCTACCATGGAGGGGCTCGCAGTCCGGGGCTGATCCCATCCTCCGCTTCAGCGCAAAACCACAGGAGGCTGCCTGGCAACAGACTCCTGGCGACACAAGTTGTACCTGGTTGCTGCGGCATCCTATTAGCAGCAACAGGATTTCTCATTTACTCAGCCTGTTATTAAGTAGAGGATTTGTGTTATCACCAAAACAAGATGCAGATATGGCAAGTCTCCACAAGCAAGACTGACTAGGTAACTTTGTACTAGTTTCCAACTGAAAACAGCTTAAAAAAAAAATAAGCTCTACGGGAGGAGGGGGAGGGGGTGGGGGTGGAGAATTTTGCATTATGTTCAGTGAAAACAACTAGCACCACAGTGCTAGAATTTTGTCTTTCCAAAACTTGGCTTGTGACTAGAGAGAGAACCAAGATAGCTGCAGATCTCTCACAGGTGACAACAAAGGCAGAGGTTTGAGGTGATGAATTTAGATAAAGACTTGCATTTATATAGCACCTTTCACGACCACCAGACGTTCCAAAGCACTTTACAGCCAATGAAGTACCCTTTTGAAGTGTAGTCACTGTTGTAATGTAGGAAACGCGGCAGCCAATTTGCGCACAGCAAGCTCCCGCAAACAGTGTGATAATGACCAGACAATCTGTGGCTTTTTTTTTAGTGATGTTGATTGAGGGATAAATATTGGCCAGGACACCAGGGAGATCTCCCTTGCTCTTCTTCCAAATAGTGCCATGGGATTTTTTTTTAAACTTTCACCTGAGGGGACAGCACGGGACCTCGGTTTAACGTCTCATCTGAAAGACGGCTCCTCCGACAGTGCAGCACTCCCTCAGCACTGCCCTGGGAGTGTCAGCCTGGATTTTGCACTCATGTCTCTGGAGTTGGAGACTGTTAAGTGGGATTTGCACCCACAGCCTTCTGACCGAGAGGCGAGAGTGCTGCCCACTGAGACACGAAAATCATACAAGTAGTGTACTGGTACAAATGTTTTTTTGTCCTATAAAATAATGGTACCGCTGAGAGAACGCACATTTATACAACACATTTCACATCCTCAGGACCTTCCAAATCAGGTCAATCACCAGTTAACCTGTTTCGGTGTCGGTAGAGATACAAGTGTTGACTCCCTGCTCTCATCTGAATAGCACCACGGGATCTCTTGGGTCGACCCAAACAAGCAGATCGGGGGCGGAGTTTAACATTTGACATAGCACAGTACTGAGGGAGTGCTGCAGAGTGTCAGCCTCGATTAAGGGCTCAAGCCCCGGCCAATATTTATCCCTCAATCCACGTAACAAAAGCAGATTACCTGGTCATTATCACACTGCTGTTTGCGGGAGCTTGCTGTGCGTAAATTGGCTGCCGCCTTTCCTACATTACAACAGTGACTACCCTTCAAAAAGCACTTCATTGGCTGTAAAGCGCTTCGAGACGTCCTGAGGTCATGAAAGGCGCTGGAGAAATGCAAGTCTTCCTTTTTTCTACAGTGCAACTTGAACCTAGAAAACTACTGAAACGGGTGGAGGGCAAACACAGACAGGGGCTGCAAGTTCGGACAAAAGCTCACCGACCTGAAACGTTAACTTGGTTTCTCTCGGATGCGGCCCGAGCTGCTCAGTGTTCCCAGCATTTTCTGTTTTTATTTGAGATTGCCAGCATCCGCAGTACTTTGCTTTTTGTAGACAGGGGGCTGGCTGGGCAGAATAGCCTGTTTCTGTGCTGCAATGTCCATGTGCTCTCTGTAGGCGAGAACGCTACCAACTGAGCCACACCAACAGCAAGCCTGGCGTTGACAATGAAGTGAGTACGTTTGAGGCTCAAAGAGGAAACTTGGTTTGTGTTAACACTGTCATTGCGGCACTTCACCGAACGAAGCCGGCTTTTTATTATTCCTAGCCATTTCCCTCACAAATGCATTTACAAATTCGGTTTCTACCACTTGTGTGAAGGTACACAGCCGAGCTTGCTATTCAGTGGCCATATTTGCGTAATTTATTCAAGCGTGGGAACTGGGGCTGATTTCCTTCTCCGTCAGGGCCCAGCAGCGCCTCAGTAAATGCTCCAAAAATATAGTGCATTGTAATAATTTGTCACGGAGCTTGTCAAAATTTCTATCTCCGTGACAACAGAAATAGAAATCTAGACTAGCTGCGTGACTCACTGGCACTCGAAATGCAATTTAAAAATCAGTGGTTCTGGAAGGAAATGAAGCAGGGAGCGTGTGCCTGGTGGCTAGTGGCAACGATGCACGTCACGTTGATATTTATATAATATTCCAGTATTTACAGTCTGAAAGCCACGAAGCTAGAAATTTAAACAAGTTCGAGGATAAGCCTCTCTACCTCTCTCTCCTCCTTTAAGACGCTCCTTAAAACCTACCTCTTTGCCCAAGTTTTTGGTCACCTGCCCTAATAGCTCAAGTGGCTCGGTCAAATTTTGTTTGATCATTGCTCCTGTGAAGCACCTTGAGACGTTTGTAAAGGCATTAGAAAGAGTACAGAGGAGGTTTACCAAGATATTACCAGGGATGAGGGACTTCAGTTATTGTGGGGGGAGGTTGGTTTAGTCAGGACTGTTCTCCTTGGAACAGAGAAGGTTAAGAGGTGACCATAGAGGTTTTCAAGAGGAGACGTTTTGAGAAAGTAACTAGGAAAAAAAGTATTCCCTCTGGCGAGTGGATCAATAACTAGAGGTCATAGATTCAAAATCATTGGCAAAAGATCTAGAGGGGAGAAGAGGTGAAATTTTTTTCACTCGGAGAATTTGTGGGGTTGCGGAATGCTCCACCTGAAAAGTTGGTGGAAGCCGATTCCATAAATAATTTTAAAAGGGAGTTGGACAGGTTCTTGAGGATGAGGAACTTACAGGGTTACGGACAAAAAAGCAGGGATGTGGGACTAAGCACGACTGCTCTTTCACAGAGCCAGCACAGGCACGACGGGCCGAATGGCCTCCTTCTGTACTGTGAGTTTCTATGAGTCTATATAAATGCAAGTTGTTGTTGAAGTACATGGGGTAGGGAGGAGCACCTACCACGGTTTCTAATTTTAATCCCCATTTTAGGAAGCTTCCCACCCCCCCACCGATCTTTGGAATTCTCTACCCCAGAGGGCTGTGGCTGCTCAGTAATCGAGTATATTCAAGACTGAGATTGATAGATTTTGAGACTGTAAGGTAATCAAGGGATGTGGGGAACCGGATGGGATAGAGGAGTTGAGGTTGAAGATCAGCCATGATCTTACTGAATGGCGGAGCAGGCTCGAGGGGTTGTATAGCCTACTCCTATTTCTCATGGAATCATAGAAAGTTACAGCACGGAAGGAGGCCATTTCGGCCCATCGTGTCCGCGCCGGCCAACAAAGAGCTATCCAGCCTAATGCCATTTCCCAGCTCTTGGTCCGTAGCCCTGCAGGTTACAGCATCCCAAGTGCACATCCAAGTACTTTTTAAATGTGGTTAGGGTTCCTGCCTCTACCTCCCTTTCAGGCAGTGAGTACCAGACCCCCACAACTCTCTGGGTGAAGAAATTTCCCCTCAAATCCCCCTAAACCTTCCACCAATTACTTTAAATCAGTGCCCCCTGCTTTCTGACCCCTCTGCTAAGGGAAACAGGTCCTTTCTAATCTACTTTATCTATGCCCCTCATTATTTTGTACACCTCAATAAAGGTCTCCCCTCAGCCTCCTCTGTTCCAAGGAAAACAGATCCAGCCTATCCAGTCTTTCCTCATAGCTAAGATTCTCTACTCCCGGCAACATCCTTGTAAATCTCCTCTGTACCCTCTCTAGTGCAATCACATCTTTCCTGTAATGTGGTGACTAGAACTGCACGCAGTACTATAGCTGAGGCCTAACTAGTGCTTTAAAGGTGATACCAAGCCCACTGGTTTGTGGTTCTCGAAGGAAAATGGACAGAATCATGGAGTCCTCAAAGCAATAACGAAACTCCTGGAATTCCATGGTTGTATTCAGTTACCATAAGCCAATGTCTTTGATTGGAGGGAATAGTAGTCCTTTTGTATAACACAGGCAAGGGCACAGTTTCGATTTGTCGAGAGAGAAAAAAAATAGAATCAAAGAATTCAATCCTCAAATCCCCACGTGATAAAAACCCAAATGATTACTCAGTTACCGTAAACCAGTGGCTCCGGTGAGGACTCTCGGTAGTGTAGTTACCAGTCCCTCACTCAAGTACTGTACAAGCCCATACAGATCATTAGCAAGCTACAGGGGACATGGCAGACGAGTCTTATCCTATTCTCACCAGACAAGTACAGATCCGTACTATTCTAGCAGGAGTCAACGGATAGGACGGGAGGAGCGGAAACTCTGGCTGATTTTCCTCCCTTCTGGCCCGGTGACACTACAGCATCCCTTCAACACAAGGCTGGCCACCACCGCCCAACTGAGCAATGATGGGAGGTCAATCCGGGGACCATCTTGGCCTATATGGCTCATTAGGCAAAGCCCAAAAATGGTTTCAAGATGGATGAATGCCTTCTGGATAAGTGAAAACTGATTTAGCAGTGACCAAACGGTCTCACCGACTCAGTGTAAAGTGTGTAATACAGGTCTTTAATTATCCTCCCCACCAAGGTGAATTTCAAGGTCAAAATATAAAACTGTAGGGGCTTGTAACCACCTTTCCCCCCCCCCCACCCTCGCTCTCGCTGGTTGCTCTCCTGTGCACAAAATCCTCTGTTACATTTATTCAACGAGCAAAGTTATCGCACATGTATGACTTTATACCAGTGGGATAAATGAACCGTGGAAGAATTTCTGGCCTTTGATGAGCAAGAATGTGATACATTAGGAGAGACAGGACAGACACCCATTGGGTCTTCGCAAACATGCCCTGTACGATGATCCAAAGAGGATTGGAAGGCCTGCTTTATTTTTGCACGCAAAGTGAAGATGTCCATGCTGGCTGGGCGTGGGAGAGAGGAAATACAGCATTCCACGGAAGTGGAGGAAGACTATTATTTTCTATAGGGGATCCCGATTATGGGAGCAATAACTCTAATACAATTTCGCAAAGAATAGGGAATCTCAACTTCCCAGCATGATAACTGGAGACAGTGGCAGATCTTTGAAGATCCTGTCTGAAGATATGGGAGGTAGTTTGCTTTTGTAGTCTAAATTAAAATATAACAGGGTAAACCACTTTGTAGATCATATACTGAAAATCTATACAAACAGAACGTTGCATACAGAATTTATTGTACGCACTAACACACGCAATCCAAAGTGTGAACCAAAGATCTCCAAACTTTCTAAAAAGGATCTAATTCAACTAATGAGGTCATACTTAAAATAAAAAATCAATTTACTTAATACAGCTTTACAATCAGAAGAATAATCCTAAATTGTTCCTTTATTAAAAAAAAGTCTACTTCCATCACTTGAATGAAGTGTATGTTTAAGGAAACCACCAGATACCATCCAGGACAAAGCAGCCCGCTTGATTGGCACCCCCGTCCATCACCTTAAACATTCACTCCCTCCACCACCGGCGTACCGTGGCTGCAGTGTGTACCATCTACAAGATGCACTGCAGCAACTCGCCAAGGCTTCTTCGACACCACCTCCCAAACTCACGACCTCTACCACCTAGAAGGGCAAGGGCAGCAGGCGCATGGGAACACCACCACCTCCAAGTCACACGCCATCCTGACTTGGAAACAGATCGCCGATCCTTCATCGTCGCTGGGTCAAAATCCTGGAACTCCCTCCCCAACAGCACAGTGGGAGTACCTTCACCACACGGACTGCAGCGGTTCAAGAAGGAGGCTCACCACCACCTTCTCAAGGGCAATTAGGGATGGACAATAAATGCTGGCCTTGCCAGCGACACCCACATCACATGAATGAATAAAGAGAGAGAGATCAGGCATGACAGCGTTGTAGTGAGGAATGGTTGGGGACCACCAGCAGGATTTGCTCTGTTGCCCCTCTCCAAGTACAAATCGAATTATGGTCACGTTCCATTTTGCCAGCCTCCAAAAGTGGCAACTGTAATCCAATGCAATCTCAGAAAAGCCAATGTGACGGCACAGTGCAGTGATGCACAATAACAGCACGTCACATACTTCAAGCGTCACTGCACTTCAAAAAATATAATTCACTGTGTGAAGCACTTAGAGATGTTTTGATGCTTTAAAAAAAGATATAAAATGGAAGCATCATCATCGAGTGAAAAGCTACAGCTTTATGTCCCCCAACCTTGGCAGGGCTGTTTGAGGGAAAAAGTTACCGAGAGAGGGAAAGGAGTTAACAGAAGAACGGCTTCCCCCCCACCACCCCGTCCATTCATGCACACCACCCAACAGCGAGAGCAGTTTTTGCACAGGCTTCACCACTAATGCCTTGCTTTTGCTAATCAAGAAATGGTACATTGTGGTGCGATAAAAGATATAGAAAAACACTCGACACATTCCTCCAAAAAGGATAAGGAAGTGCTGTGCAACGTCAAAACAGTGTTGCTTAGCAACAAACAAATGAAAGACCTACACCACCCTCCGTTAATAACTTTTCAAAACCCAGTCTAATTACAGATGGAAATTAGAGACTGGTGGCACAGTCCAGTGTCTATGTCCCTCTCTTTTTTTTGTTGTTATTCCGGTTGTAGGACAAGTTGCAACACGCCTCGTTAACTGCACTGGTGCAGCAGCTTAGAGGGGATTCAGAGCGCCGTTTCAACAGGCCCCAAAAGTCTGCATTAGAATAGAAACACAAAGGGCAGTCGTTACGGAGCCTTCCGCAACCCCGGTTTAATCTCTCAGCCTTGAAATTTTAAGCCGAGGTCCCATCTGCTGGCTCAGGCGGACGTAAAAGATCGCACGCCACTATTTGAAGAGCCAAAAGAGAGTTCTCCCAGGGTCCTAGATAACATTCCCCCCCACGAGCAACAGCACAAAGAGCTCAGCTGGTCATTCCACCCAGGGGCAGACTGGCTACCCGAAAAGGGCTTGGGGGGGGGGGGGGGGGGGGGGGGGGGGGGGGGGGGGGGGGGGGGGGGGGGGGGGGGGGGGGGATGTGCAAAATAAAAATTTATTCCATAGAAAAAGATTTTGCCCTTAATTCACTCTGCTCCTTATCAAAATGAATGTTACAAATTACACAAAGTACATCCCAACATAAAAAGCATCTAACTTCTCTGCAATTAAGTCGGCAATTTGCTCATTGTCACCGTTTACTACTAAAGTCTTTTGCCATGGAACATCGTGACATCCTCTAAATGTTGAGTTAGGGAACTTTAAGCGGCGGTCTTGATTTATAGAATCAGAACAGTACAGCACAGAAGGAGGTCATTCAGCCCATCGAGTCCACGCCTGCTCTTTCGAAGAGCAATCCAGTCAGTCCCGCTCCCCCCCCGCTCTTTCCCCATAATCCAGTCAGTCCCGCTCCCCCCTGCTCTTTCCCCATAATCCAGTCAGTCCCGCTTCCCCCCACTCTTTCCCCATAATCCAGTCAGTCCCGCTCCCCCCCACTCTTTCCCCATAATCCAGTCAGTCCCGCTCCCACCCGCTCTTTCCCCATAATCCAGTCAGTCCCGCTTCCCCCCCGCTCTTTCCCCATAATCCAGTCAGTCCCGCTCCCCCCCCCCATATCCCTGCAATTTTTTTCTCCAAGTATTTATCCAATTCCCTTTTGAAGGCTACTATTGAATCTGTATCCATCGCCCGATCAGACAGTGCGTTCCAAATCCTAACCACTCGTTGCATAACAAGGTTTTTCCCTCATGTCGCCTCCGGTTCTTTTGCCAATCACCTTAAATCTGTGCCCTCTGGTTATTGGCGCTTCAGCCATTGGAAACAGTTTCTCTTTATTTACTCGATCTAAATACCTCATGATTTTAAACACCCATCTCTAATTTCCTCTTAGCCTTCTCTGCTCCAAGGAGAACAGCCGCAGTTTCTCCAGTCTATCCACGTAACTGTATTACCTCACCCCCGGAACCATTCTAGCAAATCTTTTCTGCACCCTCTCCAAAGCCTTCATGTCCTTCCTAAAGTGCGGTGCCCAGAATTGGACACAATACTCCAGCTGGGGCCAAACTAGTGTTTTATATCGGTTTAGCACAGCTTCCTGGCTTTTGTACTCTGTGCCTCTATTTATAAAGCCCAGGATCCCATAGGCTTTATTATCTGCTTTGTTAACCTGTCCTGCCACCTTCAAAAGATTTAGTTTCGAGAAACATCGCTCACAAGATACCCGAGTTACAATCAATCAAAGTGAGGGGGATCTCACAACCCGGTAAAGCAAATGTTTGTTGGTGCAGGCGACTGCGGTTTCGAACACAGTTCTTGCATGACGTCCAACTGACCGGACAACATTTTTTTTTTTAAAACCATGATCAGAATCAGATATTAGTTTGTCTTGGTTATCACTGTCTGGAATCAAATAGGTCCTGTACTGATTCTCAATAGTTCATTTGAATTTCGTCCAGACAAGGGCTAGACTGCTATTTTCAGGATCCTTCTGGAGCTCAAAAGGCTAGCAGATCATGTCCCGCAGCTTCTCAAGTGTGCTTGCAGGAGGCGACTACCCACAGAGTTTGTGAAATTCCGATCAAGTGGAGAAATATCTGTAAATATTAGAATGTGGAACTTGCTACCACAGGGAGTGGTTGAGGTGAACAGCATAGATGCATTTATGGGGAAGCTAGATAAACACATGAGGGAGAAAGGAATAGCTGATTGGGTTTGATGGAGAGGTGGGAGGATGCTCGTGTGGAACATGAACACCAGCATAGACCTGTTGGGCCGAATGTGCTGTAAATACTATGTAACTAGCTCTCCATGCTTTAAGAATCGACTAGTCAGGCTTAACAAGGCAGTGTCAGTGATTAGGTTGAAGCATTCAATTCAAATCAATACCATTTGTGGAACTTTGTTGTGGACAATTTCACTGGGCACTCCTTTCTTGGACTGAACTCGGATTTCTTGTAGACTCCCCACCCCCCCGACTACATAGTAGACACCTCGGGTCATTTAAAAATGGATTTGCTTGCTCAATAAATGCATATTCAGCGGTTTTCACAAAAAAAAACATCCCAGTTGGGTCTCTTGATCTGCTCTACAGCAGTCTGGAGCATCTCGTGAGCCACAACGAAATCAATTCTGGCTGTTTGGAGGCATTACGATAAAGGAGCAGTTACCAACAGTCGGAAGTAGTCCTGTGCCGTCAAAACTGTTGTCGTAATTCACAATTCCATGAACACTTCTGGTTAAATTTTGTTTCATAACGCTGGAGTGATGTAACCTTGGGACGTTTTACTACGTTAAAAAAGGTGCTATATAAATGCAAGTTGTTGTTGCGGCGAACTTTGTCTCTTCAGAAAAGTGCCGTACTTCAGTGCCGAAACTGGGCCACATTGCTTTGGACTATCCAAGACACATTTCTTTGTTAAACCGGTTTACCTCCAAGATTCTCTTAAGCACCTCAAACGACTCCTTGCCTTCACCTGACTGGGAGTTTACAAAAAGCAAGCAGCCGCTCACGTGCCTCTCAGTCATTCTTCGATACGTAAACAATGGAGAATTAGTCAGCGGTGGTGACGTCCCAAGTGCCATGGATAAGAAAAAAAATGGCTTTTCTGACTTTGTCTGCCACTGGTCTTAAAACCATGGTAGCGATGATATAATTCACCAAACTTTCAGAAAGAAAGGTGATTCAAGAGCCTCGGGCTTTGGTCGATTCTTGTACCTTTTGCTGTGTTCTGCTCAACTATGTCAACATGCTTCGTAAGAGTTTCATTATATTTTGCACGCAGTAAAACCAGTTCCAACCAATGTTCCCTGTAATTTGTTTTGGCGCCGCATGGCCCCTTTAAGGGGCTGCGTGGCCCATTCAAAATACCGCGCACGCGTCATTTTTACTTTGAAGTGCCGGCAAGCCGGCTGTGCGCCTGATCCCTGGCGCGCTGCGCGACCAAGCAGCTTAAAAGGGAACAGTGGCTCCGACAAATTCGCCTGACCACTACTTGGGACCGTCAGGTGTGTACGCTCCTTGACTCGGACCTGTTCCGCGGCAACTCACCCATCCTTTTCCATTCACAGACTATCTCAGTAACCTAGTCCAAACCCTTCATGATGTTAAACATCGCCATCAAACCTCCTCTTAGCCTTCTCTGCTCCAAGGAGAAGTAAGCAGATTTGTTCTCAATCCCCATCTTTGATTTTACTCACTGATGAAAAGGGAACTCCAATCTAATTTAGATCAAAGCTGCTAACAATTTATTCAATACAATTAAAACTACGGCCATGGAAACAAAGCAGTATTGTATTTTTTTTTTGGCAGGACAAAGAGTTGATGAAATACCGTGGAGCTTTAACTTCATTCACGCACAACAGTTTTGCTTTCAGCAATTCCCACAATTTCAACAACCATCTAAAGCTAGCGTGGCATTGCACACCCGACATCTCAAAAGGTCTCCGTCCGCCCACCACGAGGTCTCCGTAGACTCCGTCTGCCGGCTTTCCTGAGGGGGAGAAACTGCGAGCAGGAAATCTGGATTTCCCCGGCCTGGTCAGATCGCTTACCCTGGACGAGAATTTGTCATTGTACGCCGTGGGGTATTTCCTCATTTCCATCCCCTTTTAAGTTAGCCTTTTTGTGCATTTTGAAGAGTTGAACTTACCTGGAGTAAGTGGCCTTCGAGGAACAGGCTCACGGGAACCATCCAATTACCAGGTCCCCTCATTAGCTGGCTGGGGGATTTTGATGGTCAATTGCTTAGCCAATTTGCACAGGCAACAGCAATCACATGACTAATTGGATTAGAAAGAAAGTCTTGCATTTATATAGCGCCTTTTACGACCACCGGGCGTCTCAAAGCGCTTTACAGCCAATCTGCGCACAGCAAGCTCCCACAAACAGCAATGTGGTAATGACCAGATAATCAGTTTTTGTTATGTTGGTTGAGGGATAAATATTGGCCAGGATACCAGGGAGAACTCCCCTACTCTTCTTCGAAATAGTGCCTTAGGATCTTTTTCGTCCACCTGAGAGCAGACGGGGCCTAGGTTTAACGTCTCATCCGAAAGACAGCCCCTCCGACAGTGCAGCACTCCCTCCGCAGCCTAGCTTTATGTGCTCAAGTCCCTGGAGTGGGACTTGAACCCACAACCTTCTGACTCAGAGGCAAGTGTGCTACCCACTGAGCCACAGCTGACACTAGTAGTTCTTAGGATGCCCCGAGGATGTGATCAGATGTCACATAAATGCAAGGTGTTTTGACGAAGGGTCATCGACCTGAAACGTTAACTCGGTTTCTCTCTCGACAGATGCCGCCTGACCTGCTGAGTGTTTCCAGCATTTTCTGTTTTTATCTTGGAGAATGGATATTGGAGCCACGAAAAAGCTGCACTGTGAATTCACTGGGATGAGTTGATGTAGTTATGAAGCGACACTTGGAAAAATGAGGGTTATATTCATTGGAACGGAGAAGGGGAGGCTGATCTAGGAGAAATGTTCACGATTACAAAAGGGTTTGAAAGGGTAAATAAGGAAAGGTACTCTCTATTGTTGGTGAATTGGTAACAAGGGAGGGGGGGCAAAAACTGAGCATTAGTACTGGAAGCACAGCGGGAGAGGGCATGAGAATTTTATCCCCTTACGCAAGAGATTGCTCATTAAAAAATGGAATGGGTTACCACGAAAGGCTGACAAAATGTCATCGACCTGAAAACATTAACTCTCTCCCTCTCTCTCCATAGATGCTGCCTGACCAGCCGAGTATTTCCAGCATTTTCGGTTTTTATTCCAGATTTCCAGCATCCGCAGTATTTTGCTTTTGTACGGGTTACCACAAGTGACTACTAAAGCAGAGTCAATCGTGGCAGTTGTTTTTTTGGGCAGAGTGGCGGGCTGGGGGGGGGGGGTGTGTATGGCGGGAGAGGGAGGAGGAAGAGTCAGCATGGATATGAAATTTGAGATGGCTCTGATCAACGTGACCTTTAACTTTTTTGGGGGTGCATGGTCCCTTTAAGGGGCTGCGCGGCCCATTCAAAATACCGCGGTTTGTCCGATTCAAAAGCCGCGCAGCTTAATGGGAGCATTGCCTCGGATGTGAAACCAGCACTGGCACAGGTGCGATATGCCAAATGGTCTCCACTGACGCTGAAATGTCTAGGATTCTATTCCAATGAAGCCACAATGCTTCCCTGCCCCCACTTTGAAATCAGCTGTTCCAGACAGACAAAAATATTAGGAGCGAGATTTATATGATCAAAAAAAACACGCAAGAAGTTTAGAAATTAAGCTCGCTCCGACTGAAGCAAGAAACTGATCAAATGATCATTCCGATGGTATCTGAAGTATTACAGCAATTCAACTTTACGGGGAAAAAAAAAAATACTTTACTGGATTTCGCCAAAGCTCGAACAGCCACCAGTCCCTACAAGCAAAACATAACTGGTAGAGCAGGACTGGGCAGACCACCCCAACCCCTCTAGGGAACTTACATAAAATCTCTCCCTCGTTTACATTCCATGAAACCACAGTATAGAAAAGCCTGCCCCTCCCACAGGCCCCTTAAGGCCAGCCGACAGACAAGTGGGGCTGGGGGGGGGGGGGCAGGGGGGCCTCGCAGGAGCAAGGAGTGGATGAGAAAGAAAACGTACTAAAAGCCAGCTTCAACGCTCAAAACGGAACTAGATCCACTCGAGCTTTATTCTGGCTGTTTTGAGATCTGCACTCTACTGCAAAGCGTCCCGATAATAAATCATAGGATAGCACAGCACAGAAGGAGGCCATTCGGCCCATCGAGTCTGCGCCGGCTCTTTCGAAGAGCAATCCAGTCAGTCCCACTCCCCCCCGCTCTTTCTCCATATCCCTGCAATTTTTTTCTCCTTCAAGTATTTATCCAATTCCCTTTTGAAGGCTGCTATTGAATCTGTATCCACCACCCTATCAGGCCGTGCATTCCAGATCCTAAATACAAGCACAATGACGAAGCTAGTATCTTGAAGAAAAGTAAACCACCATCACACAGGGGTTCATTCATTAACACAGGAGGAAATTTAAAAAAAAGCACCAGAGGAACCACTGGCAAGAGGTACCAAAATTCCCCTGAATTTTGAAAAGGAATGGAAAACCCCAACAGATAGCAATTTATGCTGGGATTGGTAGGAAAGCTCTCCACTTGATTTCGCCCCAAACTGGTTATAGGAGTTCCACAGTGTCACAGAAACAATTCATGGATCTTGGCCTGGAGGATAGTTTGCATTAGAGGACAGTCACGCAAACTTTATTTAAAAATGAGATTTTGTAATACAAGAAGGGGGGGGGAATGGTTAGCAGGGCACCAAAACTGGCCAAAAGCACAACTTACTATAGCACTTAACACAATATTCGAACACAGGAAACACCTTTCACAGTATCTAAACAGAGAAGGCTAGATGCTGCCGGACAACGTCCCCTCTAAGCTGCGCGCACAGCCATTTGCCGGACCAGCTTTTTCCAATGTTAAGTTTCGTGCCTGCGCGAAACTATGAATGGGCCGCGCAGCCCCTTAAAGGGGCCACGCACCCCAAAATAAATTTGGGGAAACATTGCTGCCTGGCCTGCCGAGCAATGCGCCCGCAAATTTCTTGTGTGAAGTACCTTTAAAAGTTTGCTGCGTGGCCGAGATGCACGGTACCTTAGAGGGAACAGCTTGTGAGCGGCCGACGCAGTACCTTCCTGATTGCCGCACATCCTCTCATGCGTGGAGCATTTCCAGCATTATCTGTTTATTATTTTAGTCTAGCAGGAGTATGTTTTGTTCAAAGCTTTTCACATTGGCGCACAATTTTCTTCTAAGAACGTAAAATGTGACAGCGGCACATGTATTTCCCATCAGCCACACTTCAGAAAAAGTACAAAGGAACTCAGTCGGAATACAAAGTACCAGGGTCAGAATGTCTGCAGTCTCTTAATTGATCTCACCGAGTAATTAGACTTTGTAGCTTTAAAAAAGGGAAACACCTATAATTTAGTCGAATAATACCTGGGCATTTGATGGAGTTCTGACCTTGCCCCTCATCAAAGCATCCCCACGTCTGGCTACACATCCCATCACCTGCCCTGTTGAAACCGTCGCAGTGGTGTAGGGCTCTTATCACATGGTCTCTTTCCCTATTCCTGTGCCACCTTCTCTTTTAAACACCTCATTTTGTTCCACCCCTCTCACCTCCCCTTTAGAATCCTTGTTCTCTGTTGCCCCCAAGCAGGTTTCCCTCCTCCTTTCTTCCCTCGGTCTTTATATTGAGCAATGACTTCGGTAATGTTAATCTTCATCTCATCTTGCTCGTTCTCTCTTCTGAATTCACCGCCCTCCGTGTAAACTCTCCCACCCATATTGATCACTCCTGGAGCTCACCAACTCCTGCGGTCTTGATTACCAAAGAGGCCATCTAGACCACTTCCTTGTAGTCCTCATCACCCATTCCCTCACTGTGGCTACAAGAGTCAGAGGCTGGGTATTCCGAGGAGAGTGTCTCACCTTCTGACTCCCAAATGCTTTCCACCATTTACAATGGCACAAGTAAGGAGTGTGATGGAATACTCTCCACTTGCCTGGATGAGTGCAGCTCCAACAACACTCTAGAAGCTCGACACCATCCAGGACAGAACAGTCTGCTTGATTGGCACCCCATCCACCACCTTAAAACATTCACTCCCTCCACCACCGGCGTACCGTGGCTGCAGTGTGTACCATCTACAAGATGCACTGCAGCAACTCACCAAGGCTTCTTTGGCAGCACCTCCCAAACCCGCGACCTCTTCCACCTAGAAGGAAAAAGGCAGCAGGCCCATGGGAACACCAATCACCTCCAAATTACACATCATCCTGATTTGGAAATAGATCACCGTTCCTTCATAGTCGCTGGGTCAAAATCCTGGAACGGTGGGAGTATCTTCACCACACGGACTACAGCGGTTCAAGGCGGCGGCTCTCCACCACCTTCTCGAGGGCAATTAGGGATGGGCAATAAATGCTGGCTTTGCCAGCGACGCCCACATCCCATGAACAGATAAAAGAGCCCACCCCTCTGCATTGACCTCTGGAAGAACCCTACCCCAGGCCGCTTAAAACAGCACTTTTACACTCCCAGACCTCCTCTGAAGCTCGCATATGCTCAACCACCCCCTCACTTCCATCTTTTGATCCCTCGTCACCAACAAAACCCACGCCGTCTCCCATCCATGTTGTTCTCCTTGGCATAACCCACATTCTCTCTCTATCTATACACCCCCCCCCCAACACTCATCTCTCCCTCAAATCTCAAGGGTGCAGACTTCATATTCTGGCACACAGCTGACTTAGTCATGCATCACCAGATGTGGCTGGATTACATCAAGCTCTACTGGGCCTCACTCCCCTCTGCCAAAACCACCCACTACATGAGGATTATCTTACAGCGCAATTATAATCCAAGCTTCTTTTCTCCACAATCAACCGTTTCTTTAAACCACTCTCACCTCCACCCTCATCTCCAACAGTCGAGTGGTCCATGGATTTCTTCGTCACAAAGATAGAGACCATCGATTGATGTGTCTCTGTTGTTGTCCCCCCGCCCACCCCACCACTTGCCCATCAAGTCTAACTCTTCTCCCCCAGCCCTGAACTCTCATCTCTCTCATTTCTTTCCCATCTTCTCCCTCAGATCATCCGAAGCATGACCCACCTCCTGCTCCCTCAGAACCATACAACATTGTTTACCATTTAACTTCCCTTCCTGACCACCCCCCCCCCCGCCACGTGCACCAACATTGTAAATGGTTCCCTCTTCTTGGGCCTTGTTCCTCTCCCTTTCATCATCACCCTCTCCTCAAAATATCCTCTCCACCACTTTGTTTGCAAACTACGACTTCATCTTCAACCTCCCTTTCCTCTCCCACGTTATTGGAACATGTCATTCCCCAGATCCATGCTCATCTCTCCTACAACTCCATTTGAAACCTTCAAAAAATC
Organism: Squalus acanthias; assembly: GCA_030390025.1. NCBI lineage: Eukaryota > Metazoa > Chordata > Chondrichthyes > Squaliformes > Squalidae > Squalus > Squalus acanthias. Next base: position 11,721,120 of record CM059450.1, read on the forward strand.
AGATTTCCACCCCTCCCTTAATGCCAAAATGGCCCTAGAGTAGAATTCTCTGACTGTCAACCATGGTGCATTTTGTCCTCGTCCTTCCTGCAGTATTTGTCATAGTTGATCACAGCATCCTCCTCAAACACCTCTCCTACACGGTCATCTATGGGATTACCCCCTTTCTTCCAGTCTCACCGATCGGACTGTAGACAGAGCATCTGTCCAACGTCTTCTCTTTTCACCCCCAAACCGTGACCTCACGCGTTCTCGCCCCGTGTACTTCCGGATCCATCCTTGATCACCTCTTCCTCTGCTACACGCTGCCACTTGGCAACCTCATCTGCAGATACAAGGGCAGCTTCCACATGTATGCCAACGACGCCCAATTTCATCTTCCCACCACCTCTTCTCCTCTGCCTTTGTGCTGTCAAGATCACTTGTCTGACATCCAGTCTTTGATGAGCTGCAATTTCCTCCAGCTCAGCATTGGGAAGACCAAAGCCATGATTGTCGACCTCCGCCACAAACTCCATCCCCCTCCCCAGCCACGGTCTTGAGCTGAACCAGATCAGCATCCTACTCGAGCGAGCTGAGCTTGTGACACCACTTCCTCCCAATGCAATGACCGCCTACCTTCACCTCCATAACATTACCCGCTTCCGCCATTACCGCAGCCCATCTGCTGCTGAAGCCTTCATATATGCCGTTTTCACCTCCAGATTCAACTCTCCCAATGCTCTTCCAGCTGAAAGCCCATCTTCCACCCTCCATAAACTTCTGTTCATCGAAAACTCTGTTGCTTGCATATTATCCTGCACCAAGTCCTGCTCATCCATCACCGCTGGCCCGCACTCACCTGACCTACAGTGGCTCCCACTTTCTCTCTGGTCTCGCCCCTCCCCATCTCGAACCTTCTGCAGCCCTACAACCCCCCTCACTGAACTCTCCGTTCCTCCAATTGTGCAAATCCCCTCCTTTTGCTCTACCAGTGCGGGCCGGACCTCAAGCCGCCCAGGCCCCACGCTCCAAGATTCCCTTCCTGAACTACTTCTCCTCAAGACTCTCCTTAAAACCCATCTCAACGAGCAAGCTTTTGCTGGTCAGCCGTACCAATATCTCCTCCTCTGGCTTTAGTGTCCACTTTTATCCTTACACCTCTGAAATGCTTTGGGACATTTTTCTACATATAAATGCGAGTTGTTGCGAATTGGAGGGAGTATGAAATTTCTTTGACTGCATGAACCGGTTTATTTTAATCAGAATATTGCCTTCATATAGAATAGCAAAGAAAGGAATTTCAAACAAATACATCACGTTCACCAATATTCACGCAGCAAAATTTCAAGGTCATGGTTTTTGCAACAGCACCACAATCTCAGGGTCCTTGACTACATCAATGACGTCAGAACCCTACTCCCATCTCGGTACAAGGATAGAACTCGAAGTTATTGAAAAGTAAAATAGTTTTACTTCTCTCAGCTGTTATTACAGCCTTGACCTAGTGTCCTAATCCCGTATACCCTCCCCTTCCTTTTATTAAGAAGCTGCATGGCACAAGCCAGCCACAATGGCTGTGGCAAAGAAAACGTAGCAACAGAAAAACTCCCAACAGCAAACTATCCACTTCAAGAAGCACCTGGGAATGCTCAAAAGCAAAAATACACCATCTCGGTTCAGAGGACAATATTTATGTTACCAGAACTTGTGTCCTGGCCAATATTTATCCCTCAACCAACATCATTCATTAAAACAGATTATCTGGTCATTATCACAATGCTGTTTGTGGGACCTTGCGGTGTGCACATTGGCTGCTACGCTTCCTACATTACAACAGTGACGACGTTGCATTGGCTGTAAAGCGCTTTTGGACGGGCGAGAAAGGATCTATATAAATATAAGTCTTTCTTTCCATCTTCTAACAGCCTGACTACACTCCCAACTATCTGTTCTTGCAGTTGTAGTGACCTTTGGCTGCCGCGTTTCTTACATTACAACAGTGACTACACTTCAAAAGTACTTAATTGGCTGTAAAACGCTTTGAGGTGCCCTGAGGTTGTGAAAGGCGTAATATAAATCAAGTCTTTTTTTTTTTTTAAAGTTGCATTATGAAAAACTCAAACCCTGACCGTCACCCCCAAAACCTAATCAAGATAACCGGAGACAAAAGCAAGTGCCCTACTATCCTCAAAGAAAACAACAAAGAAATGGATTAAACTATGGCAGCCTGGTGCCTCAAACGCTCGCCCCCCCTAATCAGATAATGCCACAGTTGCTGGCCAAGGTTCCACCTCAGAGCAAGTAACTCACTGCTGTCACGAGGATTTCAGTACTCCCGGGCGAGTGAAAGGTTCCTAGCGAGTGCACTTGCATTGCGAGAAACATGCAGAAGTATAGACTGTTGTCCCAACTTGGGCTGTGCCTGGGGAGAGCATTTTTTTTTTTTGAGTTAGGTGACATTAGGATGGTCACAGTGTGCCAGAGGCCGAGAGCAATTTGAGGTGAGGAAGCATCGCACCAGACGCATATGGTGTCAGCCGTGGCTCAGTGGGTAGCACTCTCGCCCGAGTCAGAAGGTTGTGGGTTCAGGTCCCACTCCAAACTGGAGCACACAATCCAGGCTGACACGACAGCGCAGTACTGAGAGAGTGCTGCACTGTCGGAGGTGCCGTCTTTCGGATGAGACACTAAAACCGAGGCCCCATCTGCTCTCTCAGATGGACGTAGAAGACCCCATGATACCATTTCGAAGAGCAGGGGAGTTCGCCCTGGAGTCCTGTCCAATATTTATCCCTCAACCAACATCACAAAAAAACGGATTATCTGCTCATTATCACATTGCTACTTCTGGGAGCTTGCTGTGTGCAAATTATCTGCCGCGTTTCCTACATTACAACAGTGACTACACTTCAAAAGTACTTAATTGGCTGTAAAGCGCTTTGGGACGTCCTGTGGTTGTGATAGGCGCTATAGAAATTCAAGTCTTTCTTAATATTGGCGCAATTGATTTCTCCGGCTGTGCGTTGGCACCAATTACACTAAATAAACCCAAGCACAACATTGGAATTATTTTCCCTGTCTCCCAATTTTTCTCCATCACTCCTTGCTGCGGATCAAGTGCCATAAGAATCAGCACCTCACCCAAGGAGGTGGTTATTCACAAACCTGTGAGCATTGACAAAGCATCAAAGGTGCGCGACTGCCTTGGGGGCAGCTCTGCAAAAAAGAGAGGTGGGCCCAAAGTAACCCACCTTCCCGGCAAGAAATATAAAAAGAAAAACCACCACAGAAAACAACCGAGTCTACAGGAAGACCTCATCCAATAGGGGGAAAGGAAGGGGGAGAAAAAAAGGTCGAGCTACCAGAAAGAGACCACTTACCTTGGGGGGGGGGGGGGGGGGGGGGGGCAGTGTCAAACACTTAAAAAAAAAGGTCTAGACCTCCTCAGTTTATGCCAAGTATCACACCTTGAAGGTGGGTTCAATGAAGTAATGAAGTGCGAGTTTTTGAATTAGTCAGATTGACGTGACATTTGTTTAACCAGCCCACTCCCTCTAAAAACCACCCACCCCAAGCTCCACCCCTCCGAACCAAACGCGAACCTCCTCCACGGTCACGACGGACGGAGCCGGAAAAATCAGGCAGCGCCAAAAATCGAAGCCTCTGGCCCTCCGCTTGACAGATGAGCGCCGTCACCTAGGAAAAGGGACGAGTGCCATATTGAAACAGAAATTGTGTGGGCTTTGTTTTTGAGCGTTAAAAATAAATCGGAGCTATCGTTAACACGCCACGCCGACTGGTACCACTGACAGCTTGTGTTGCAACAGCCAAGCATGTCATCAGAGGAAAAAAAAAATCTCAAACCGCAGGATGTACACGTAGTCTACAGACGTCACGTTAATCTGACTAATTCAAAATTCGCACTTCATTGACACAAATAATGGGCAGGAAAGTCAAGAGAAACTAGTTTTTCTTGGGAGTACTCCGAACAGAAGCATTCCCTCCAACTTTTCTTCTTAAATCATCAATTTTAAATCAGCAACAGCAACCTCTCGAGAAGGGTCTCCTTGCTTCGGCCATTTTGGCAAGGGCAGTTACTGGGAAGAGGGGGATGGAGGAGTGCCCCTCCCCTAAGCGGCTCCACTCCAAAACGGCAGGGGGGCATGACCACAGACACTTGATCTGGCCAACCCGAAGTAACCAAGTATCCCCTTGCCTGTGCAATGGACAGGGGGCTTCTTAAGCCACGCCAGGGTATATGCAAGATACTCCTGATAAATGACATCTCACGAGCAGCCTAGCTGGGGAGGAAGACCCTCCTCCTTGATCTTCACGTCAACGAAGAATCGGACGGTCTTCAAAACCAAGAAATATCTGGTAAGAAAGTGTTATTTATTAACAAAATTAGTCCTGTCCCCTTTTAAAGGAGGACCTTGGCACTCTAGGGCTCGCACATAGGAACAGGAGGAGGCCATTCAGCCCCTCGAGCCTGTTCCTCCATTCAATGAGATCATGGCTGATCTGCAACCTAACTCCATATCCCTCAACACCTTTGGTTAACAGAAAGCTATCAATCTCAGATTTAAAATTAACAATTGACAGAGGAGCAATTGCCGTTTGCGGAAGGGAGTTCCAAACTTCTACCACCCTTTGGGTGTAGAAGTGTTTCCTAATTTCACTCCTGAAAGGTCTGGCTCTAATTTTTTAGACGGTGCCCCCTAGTCCGAGACTCCC